>JABASH010004414.1:0-14056 GCA_019776445.1 Tomocerus maximus | reverse complement strand
ACGAAGAATCCTTAAATTCAAACCTCGCTAGATATCCTTGATTTTACAATTTTGCCGTCACCAGATTACATAGGATTTGTCTCGACTTGGCTAGCCTTGTTCTAGGTAGCTATGGTTTAGGTTGAGCCTAGAGATATGCACGGGCACGGGACGGGCAGGACAAAAAATGTCTGCCCATGCAACTCTATAGAGTATTGTACGGGCACAAAATGTCTGCCCGTGCAACTCTATAGTTGAGGCCAAGGTAGAAACTGTTTTCTCATTGTATTACCAAGGAAGATGATGTAGTAGTGATGTAGATTTCTCGAGGTGTCGAAGAATTTAATGAATTAGTTATGTTGTTCATTGAAAGAACAATATTAATAATGTTATTGTTCCAGTTAGAACCATTATCGCATTTAATACAATTAAAAATATGCAATATCCTACGATTAGATTTTACATATTCAGTTTACTTTGCTAATGATGAGATTCCGTTCGTTTGAGACTGAAGATTTCAAAGAAATTCTTTCATTGCTTGTAAATACAGTCAATTGATAAAAATCATACACGCCCTTTTTAAATTTTCTCCAGAATATTATGCTAATATTAGCTGCAAAATGTGGTTTGATAAAGCAATTTAACTAAATAATTTTACATTTTTTTGGAATTGGAGTTTTGTCATATCTAATAATCTAATACTCCAGTTGGACAGATATTGCACTTTGTGTATGTAAGTGTAAATGAGCAATTTAGGATTCAGTTCATAATTTAGATTGACTTATAATTTTTGGTACGTTGAAGTTCTTCCTTTCAAATAAGATAGCTTACACCCAAACCCGTTGGGAAAATACGTATATGTTGGACAATCATTATGCTTAGTAATCAAGTTTTCATTGCATCGTAGTTCAATATTTTAGGTCGTACAACTTACAGTCTTACAACAGGTTAGCCCTTTCTGTAAAGAATTGCTAAGATAATCAAAATATAAATTGACATCTTAAAAGTTTTCCTAAAACTTTCAAATTAGATAAATTTCAGTGTTAAACCAGTCCAGACTTCTTTAATTCATATTCTGTATTCTCTATGTCGATAGGCAATGAAGAAATAAATTGGAAAAGTTACAACCGTTGTGGTAGATTTATGTAGCATGTAACTTTGTGAGGTGTGTTTGTATCTATCTGGAGTGTTATTTGTTAATCCCGTGAACAGAAAAAATAAGATTTTAGGTCTATGTCCCAGGTGAAACAGAAGTGCATGCATAAGTAGTATCTGCCAACTTTATGTACATTATTTATGTAACCGAGCATGCATTCTGTTGGGGTAAACTATGTGGGGTTGTTGGTGCAAATGGCAAAAACAAATTCATAGTAATGATTGTGATGGAATGAGGCTTTGCCTGCCGTTCACTTTTACTGCTCAGGTATGTGTATTTGCAAATAAGTTTCGAATTGTATTTCAGAAAAGAAATGCGGTGGAACAATGTCCCATAATTAATCGTTGCTAATAAAAATATGAAAATAAAATGCATAATTTGACCTGCTGTCGTGGCGTGGCAATACAAGTCATTTAGTCATTTGTAAATATACTAAATCGGTATTAATTTAATGTAATTAAAAATCACAGGCAATTTTTCTTAGCAATTCTCAGGTTATGAGTAAATATAAGCAGCAAATAAAAATGCCAGGGAGAATCCCTATTTAGGGGTACAGGGTACATTTTCATCTGTGTAATAATAGACAAGTTATGATGATAGGAAAATAGAAATATTATGTGGCTTAAATGAAAAGTTGTTTGTTGTAGGACTAAAAGAGCTTTTGAATTGTTTGTGTGCTTTACAGAGCAAGACTGTCACAATGCGGGAGGTACTGAGGGAAAAGGTGTGGGTGCTTTTTGATACTCTAATAAGGAATTGTATGATTGTATTGCAGAAACGATCAATAAACAAACTCTATTTAATAAAGGCTCTGCTGCACTCAACTCAAGAATTCACTGTGCTTTTTGGTTGTCTGCTCTTAGGTTTTGCTTATGTTCTGTCTCTCTACTGAGAATTTCAAATCACATTTACAAGCTATTGTTGAGAGCTAATATTTCAGCGTTATTCGCAAAATAAGCCTACGAAGTTTACGTACTGACGAAACGGTATTTAAGAATGTCGTTTCAGATATGAAAACTGAACAACCATAAATCACAATGAGTTATTTGGTGCTTGAACAGAGTTACTAGATGCTAGAGTGTATAAATTACAACCGAGTGAGCTCATTATCTACAATTCTCTTTACCAGGGTGTCCATTTTGAGCTAGTCTTTGAGCTAAATTCCGACGACGACGATCGGGAAGTAAGACGTCCATCCGCGTCCGAAATACAAAACTCTCCCTTGACACAAATCGCAAAATATGTGGCAACCAACAGTGAGGTCATTCTAATTTATACTTACTAGCAACTACTTAGTGCTAATAACTCTCTTTGGAGTTTGGAATCAGTCTGTCATATATTTAAGTCTTCATACAGATATCAGCGATGGTTATGCATGGCCAATATATTTGCACCAAAATTGTATTGGTGCAAAAAGGAAATAAATTGTCCTCTAATCTAAACTTATATTTACAGATTTTAAACATAGGCGATGCTATTACGTGGTATGGAGAATCAGTGGATTTGGTCTCACCGACCAAAGAATTGGTTCGAGTTGCAGACTGTGGTATGTATAATGCGCTTCCGAAAAGCATCCTGTGTATGCCAATTTATAACGGACAGCGTCAAGTCATCGGAGTTGCTCAGCTTATAAACAAGGTGATTAATAATAAATTTCCCGTTTTATCGCAATTATTAATATACTTAAACCGAAGAAATATTATGGTCACAAATATTAAGCTTTTCAGGGTTTGACAACAAATTCTGATTTGATTTACTAGACAACACATGACAACTCAAGGATCTGTTTTTCCGATAACTTAAGACGATTACTATTATTAATTGTTCTTAGGTTCAGTGTAGGGTAATTGACCACTTTTTTGCATTTTGACCAGGCCAGGTCACAATGGTCTTAATGGTCAAAATGTCAGCCTCCAATTAGTTAAACAAACCAGGTAAATTTTAAATATTTGGAGGCTTAAATATTGCCTAAGATCCACGAAGCATTAATCTAGTAACAACAAATAACAAAATAACGCATTCTATTGATTTTTAATTGCAATTTTAGTTAGTTTTATTGGTTGTTTACTCTTGAAGTAATAGCTACATAATCACCTTGATTGGGCGCCTAATAGAGTATCAAAGTGCCCCAAAAAGGTATTTTGGCCACTTTTGACCACTTTTTGATTTCATTTTGACAAGGGCATTTTGACCATTATGACCACTAGTGGTTTTAACCACGACCCAGCACTGCTTAGGTTGTTGTTGTTAACAGAAAGTTGCTATTTACTAAAGACCAGACTATGTCGTTTGACTATTTCTCTCTATACTGTCGTTGCCTGATCCTAAGTTAGGTTTAGATGAAACAACGGTGATTTAATTGGACAGCATGTTATTGTCATTGTGGGTCACAAATACCTGACTAATTATGTTATTGTAATCATTGGTTTACTATTAATAGCGATAGATTATGAGTTGGGCTATCAGAATGACGCATTTAAACGAAGGTCATGTAATTTGGAACTCTGCAACATTATTGATGCCGAATACTTAAGATATTAGCTCATAATTTAGATTTAAACTGCATAGTATTCAACGATTTAAGAAGAAAGGCTCATATATCTGTTGTGTCTTTGCCGGTATACATTATAAAATGTGCGTAGGTCATTCTCTTTTAAATTAGCAAGAATTTGTGGTCATATTTATACTTGTGGATGTACTCACTTAAGTAGCATCACTTAATTCGATCCACCCTTAATTTATTATCTACCCCAAATTGCCAACACTGCATTCTATCCTAATCCAATCTTACCATAATAATATAATATAATTTTGTTGACAATTTGGGGTAAGTCCCTTATGTAACATATGGATGGATGTTTTGCAAACGGATTCACAAGTACTCCATACTGAAGAAGGTTCTATGCAAATTGGTCTTTTGGGTATAAAGTACACTGGTCTTCGTTAACAACTGACTCATCTGTCCGAAAAAGTATTCCAGTGCAGTGACAGGGAGTATGTAGTAGTACAGTAAATACGCACAAAATGGCCTTAACTTATTAAATACGTACTTAACTAATGCAATAAACTGCACTTTGAAGATTAAACTTTTAAAGAATTCGACCCAAGAAGATATTGTTTAACTGTGAATTTAATTCGCTTTGTCATCATTGGCAGTTGTTAGGGCCTGGATATACGGGCAACAGTCCGTAGTACAATATAATATAGCGGATTGGATGGTAAAGTTGACTTTGTCGTGTTTGTAGTGGCTATAGCCGCATGGATAGTTTGCAGAGAAGCAATAGAATCTACTTCATTGTGTGCAGGAGCAGAACTGTAACTGTTGTCTCTTCTCTGTTTGCTAAGTACGAAATGAACCAGAGCGGCTTCCATTAGTGGAAACTTGATTTGATTAAGTAATTATTCACTAGTGCTAACCCGCTAACCTCATGAGAGACCTGAGCTGGTGGCCATAAATTAAATTCCCTAACCTAATTCTGTTATTAACTTAATGCCTCTTTGCCCAACATGGTCTGCAAGATTTTATTATTGATTGTCTTTTGACAATGAACACTGCATGGACAATAAGAAGATAATATTATAGCCAAAAGGAATTAAAATAAATTCTTGCATTAAATGCATCCCAAATTCAATGCATTAAAGTTTAAAAATAAGCATATATTTTCTTGCGTGCTCGGAGCTCCTATTTTTTGTATTGATTCTTCACTGAAAATGTCCTAACAATATTTGGGAATTTCATTTTCTCCCAACATATTTATCTGTGCTAGCTACAAATAAACTTTTGACAGGTTGCAACTTTAGTCAATGAAAGGAGAGAATTCAGATTGCTAATTCTCATTACTTAAATGATACTATCTGTTGTCTTAATGTCTTAAATATACCAACGTATTAAAATTACTATTCTATTAAATTACTGCCTAATTCAACAAATCAGACTTCACAGGTTGTATATGGACACGTTATAAATGTTTCTACGAATTTTATATTCATTGAACGGAAACATATAACTATGTATCTGTATTTACATGTGAACTGGTCATTACCACTCTAATAAGAATTGGATAAGTTGCCTTTAAATTTATACATAGATGACAAAATTTGTTTTTGCGTTTTTGATTCTCCATTAGTTATGCCAGATAGGCCTCACTATTAAGATTACCTCGTTCATCGTGTTCTCTTGAGAACTGGTTAAAATACCATAAAATGCAGAACAGTGGAAAAATGGAAACCACAGTAGTTATACTAATCAAAGAAATTTTAAGTGTGTTTGGCACACACATGAAAAGCCCTAGGGTAAAATTTTGATAGACGCCGAGTTAAAGTCCCTTGGCAGTTGTTGACAATCCCTTGGTTTACTATCATCGTATATTATATCTGTATATGTGAGCTGAACAAGAAAGCCTATGTATTATTATCGTCAGCCCATTTGAATTATTTACCTTATTGACTCCAAAACTTAAACTTAATGCACACTTTAATGTTATAATTAAATAGTTGGCCCAAGGGATTCCCCAACTGTCAATTAAGTGACTTTCACTCAGGATCTATCCAAAGCTCACCCTAGAGCTTTTCGTGTGTGTACCAAGCACTTTAGTTTGGAGCAATTAATAAGAGTGAGATAAGGTTGGATGCCAAGGAAATCGGATTTGGTGCATTGTAAGTAGGATGTCATAGTAGTATGCATTTTTAAAGGATCGACATGAGAACTGGAAAGTGCTCTTTTGTGCAATGTAGGACAAACAGAGAAAAGGCGACATAGAGCAGACACGGCTTCACTTGACTGTCAGTTTGATAATCGTGGAGAATCTTTGCTGTGGAAATGATCTAGGATTTCTATTATTTTTTGTTTACTCTGGTTGTCATCGGATGGAGAGATAGTCTGCACTCGGACCAGACCATTGACTTGTTCGGTCGTAACAATGTAGTATTTGATTAAGTTGACTGTAGCGTACTTACATTTCTTTTCACACCCCATAAAGAAGGAGACAATTACATCAATGGAGTTATCTGTACGCTGTACCAACCACCTACTCCGCTTTATTACATGTGTGTACATGTGTATACCAGGTCTACGTCGGATCTACTTTGATATAAGATTCCCACTGAATCTTATATCAAAGTAGAGTGAACTGAATCTCACTACTATTGATGCTGACTACTGACTGACCATTATGTTTTGTAGCAGAAATATTGCTTCAGTTTCAGTGCCCGTTCAATTGTACGTGATTCTTAGACACTGCATTCTTTGTGCTCGGATTAGTTTTCCTTATTTTCCATTCTATTTTCATCGCTATATATATGATGTGCACCATCTATAGTTCCATATATGCCTACCACTGGCATAGTACATAATATGCTTACATGTTTGAGAAGTAAGTCCGTTTAACTTTTGCGTGAGAAGTTCCTAGGAGTAGGAGCAGTAATTCTAAAAGTCAGACAAGTCATAGTCATAACAAAAGCCATGTAACCGTTCATTTGGAAGCGCAATCGAGAATTTAATGAAAAAATTCTTCTCACTCAGCCACACACTTTGTGGACGAAAAAAACTAAGACCTACATAATATAGTAGCACTTACATGCAACTTTCTCCCCTCTGCACAGTCAACTCCTACTAAGGTAAAGGGAATGTACAGAAATCACGACAGATATTACATAAAAGAATGTTGACCCTCTCTGCTACGGGTGACTAGATATTCCACGGAAAATAATATTTGTCCTTGTGTACGATCTCCGTTGGTCCTTGCCATAGATGGACACTCCCATAGCACTCCGCATACCATTCCGTCTTTCCGATTGTGTTATAAAGGCACATAGCAGAGTGTCTACATTTTCTGACATGCGACACTTTTCACATTCAAACGACAACACAAGTGCACTTTACTTGGAGGCACTACATGATATACACTATAGAAATGTTAAAGGCATCTCCTATACTAGTCATTTTTGGAACGTTGGATAAGTTTTCAGTTAGATATATTTTACAAAAAGTTTTAAGTGGCAAAACTTGGGAAATATGATTGAAATGCAAATCTCCTTCCCGGTCTCTATTTATCTGCGTACCTTTAACGTTTTCTCCAATTTTAGTCATAGGAATATCTAAGGAACTGAAAGATTTTAAGCTTCTTAGCATTATGGAACTCAAAAATCCATGTTTAATTTATTCTTCTCGATGTGTATTATTTTTATGCCATACTGACGTGGCAGGTAATGGAAACGGCAAAAAAGGACTAACATTCGGAATTCATTAGGAAATATCATACGAAAAATAGATAACAGATTTCTAATATTAACATATACAGCGTAGAAAAGCAAACAACTTGTGTAAATGAGTAGTACTATGAATGTGATCAATTTTGCAGTGCACTAAAATCTGCTGAATTATTTTTTCTATTTTTGTATCCGTCGCTCCATTTGTGACCTCGAAAACTGATCACACCCGACAACCTGGGTCGTCTCACTCCCATTTATCCGGTTTGGCATTCCATCGGCTGATTAATCGGAACTCGCGATTTATCTTCCAGGCAAACAACCAACCTTTCACAGACAGTGATGCTAACACCTTTGAAGCATTCGCTATTTTCTGTGGACTGGGCATACATAATACACAACTCTATGAGGGAGCATGTAAGTTTCACCATACACTCTCATGATTTTTGAATTTCTTCAATTATACGCATCAGTTTGATAGCAGCCAAACCCTACATTTTGCATGCAATGTCTATTCTAATGAAATCTTTTGTCTTTTCATTTGTTTCCATCCTTTTATTTATGCAATCCTTTGTGGAGAGATCTATTTACAAATATCATAAAGGAAATTGACTTTTCAGCCTGGAATATTTGTTTTAAAACAAAGCGGATCCTAGCAAGGTAGCATGTAATTTTGCTAGGATATCATTAACTATTATTCTGACTCATTGTTTCCTCTAATTATTAGAGTCAGTTTAGTTATTAGAGTCTAAATCACATTGACTCTTTGAGTACATTTTCTTAATAATTTAATTGTTGTGTATGTAGTAATTTACAACTTAATTCAAATTGATTACATTGCAAAATAGTAAGAATTAAATACCCAGCTGTAATCGGTTTTTAGCCGAAGATGTATAGTATCGCTGCCTCTAAAACTCCAGGGGTAAGCTCTCCGGGGGTAAAAAGTAGGTCTCATAAACTTTAATAGCTTCCAGTCGTAAATTGTTTGTATTAAGTTGGGTGGGGTGTTTGTAAAATAAATTAGACATTTTAAGCCAACGACAGTGAAGGAAAGGACTTTAGGTATCTGTAATAAGAGTTTTGAAGAATATAAATATATTAAACAATGAAGTATCTATAACTTCCTCAATGTACGCTGGTATTGGCAATAAACAAATGCTGCCAAGTATTCCGAATCGCATATGTTCGCATACAATGCGCTATTTAGTCTCTACAGTAGCCTCATAAAATAGGGCATAAATTCGTAGTAAAAGACTATGGGGGATAATAATATTATTGGCAAATAGCGAATGGGAAAGGTTCTCTTCTATTGCACACAACACATAGTGCAAAGTGAGGGTTTCGGTTTGAAAATTAATCTCAATCTTTCTCAACTTTTCCGAAAGGTATCAAGGTCCGGCTGCAGTCGTTGCATTTGTATGTGTTTTTCCACTCCGTATCGGCACAATTAAATTGCCTAATTGCTAATCATTCTGGACGTATTTAATTAGTCTCAAAATTTAAATGAACTATCTTGGAGGGTCACAAGGTTCAGACTTGTTACAATTTTGACCTCGTCATAGACAGATTTCAAAAAAATGTTTATTTGGTGGAATTGGTTTTGGTAATTTTTAAAAAATAAATAATAGTCTTTTCGGGCAAAAGGGCGCGTTGTGACATTCTAGGACCCTAACAGAATGTCTGATAAAAAAATTAATTTTCCTTCTTTAAGTTGTCTTTGTTTTCCTAAAAAAATGATTTTTTTGTACTCAACTCAATGTAAATTGATCGAGTTAATACCAAGTTCCGCTAGATGCTTGTGTGTGCTGCAGGCGGACCTTAACTTGTGCAGATTTTCTACTGAATAGGCAGGAAAATAAGAATAAGTACCTAGATAGCACACTCTTATAGTAATAATATCAGTACACAGGTACACACTATACTTACAGCCGTACTGTTTGTTCAATATGTCATTCTTCCTAAGCTCAAAGTTGGAATAATTAATTAGTTGCCAACTTTTTTCAATCATAAGTACAGAAAAGGTAACTGCTGAACAAAGCAAAATGCGAGCGCTACTAACCGCACACTGCGCGCCACTTGGCGACTACTTTTCAAATTAAACTAATAGTTGAATTTTATCTTTTTACCATTATTTAGTTAGGCTAACTTGATACAGTTATTAACATTTAGCAATATTCTGATAAACAAAAGATGTAAAACAGGATGCAGCCGCGTACTAATTCTGCCAAAACTGCGAGACTGTGGCTATAATTATTTCTAAATAGGACGGATAAATAAACCTGGGATTATTTGTATGAGCCTTCCAAGGGTTCCAATGTGACTAGGAAATCTCTCTTTTACATGCCTATGTACGTATTACTTACAGCAGCCGCAATTATGGCTCTAATGTACCAGTTAGCTACAGTTGTGTACTTGTGTGATAGTTTTTCTCAGTATAAGCGTTTACATAATATTTGTGGAGGAAAAAGAAATGCTATGTTATGGCTACGAAAAAGTCTTTGTATCTTTTAACTCAAAACGTCACTACATTTTCTTGTAAGAGCCTCCTAGTTCCCATTATGACTGCTCCGGATATCCATTTGAGCGACAAGATATCATAACGTAAATTCAGTAATATCCGCGAAACTTATTAGCCATTAAATGTAATAGCCTGCTTCAGTGATGCAATAGTAATACGTGCACACAACATCGACATCGCCACTAGCATGAAGCAGTATGCTTTTCTGAAAATACATATTTTAGGCATCTATAAATATGTAGTGCACTTTTGACGTTAAACGAGGTAGCTATTTTTGGAGTTTTGTATAACTAAATAAATGTAAATATTTTCAAGTTCGAATTCAACTCTTCTTGATCGATTTCTATTTATTTTTACTTTAAATGAAATGATGTCTATCAGCGAGTAAGTTGTGTATCCACAGTAATCATCAAAGGCACCAGTAAATTTTATTCCTTCTTCCGAATTTGTACCTTCTATATGGCCAGAGCCGGTCCTAGGCAGGCTAGGCAGCTATTTAGGGCACCGGGCCGGTAGGGGAACCGGGCATTAACTGGACAGGGTTGGGATTGGGTTGCTGTTAAATTAGCATGTCTAAGAGTTTTGATTTTTTCCAAAGGTTGTAGTGTCATTGCGCATTAGAATGGTATAAAAATGTTGATAATAATAATATAACATACATGCTATTAATATTACGGTCATGGAAATCTTGACTTACTATCAATATCAATTATCTCAATAGAAATGAAAATAGACAAGGCAACAAAATCAAAATACGCATTTTCCCATCCATTTAGTAAATGCGCTAGCTATACCCTTTGAGTAGTGAACTTTTGGTTGGTTGACTATAATGTTTATGTGTAGTCTTCATTGCGAAATAAGAAGCAATTTGAGTAGTTAAGTATCAATTTATAAAAATCAGTTGATTTGTAACCTCTAATTGTTTAGGCAAACTAATGGCCAAACAGAGTGTGGCACTTGAGTGCTTATCATATCATGCAACGGCTTCCCCTGAAGACACTGAGAGACTCCGTCGGGACGAAATTTCTTCCTCTGCTCATTACAACCTTTATAGGTCAGTCCATTTCTTTGTAAATATAAATCAGTGTCTAAACATTGGTCAGGTACAAATAACAAATATAAATATTACAAACATCCTTGACCCTGGATGTTTTGTTTATAAAAGTATGTTTATAACATTTTCAACGTTGGACGCTAAAATTGAAGACTTCGTGTATCGATATCGATAGCTACAGTGAAAATAGTCCCTTTGCAAATAATTTAAGTTATTGCCAAAACTACTTTCGTTGGTTTATCTAACAAAAATTGTCCAATCTCCCCCTAAGCTACGTTTTTTAAATCAAAAAATTATTTATTAGCTTTGACTGTCAAAAGTGGTCAACCCCATCTAAGGATCTGCAATTTTTGTACCGTACCATTAAGTGGAAACTTATGTTGGCATTCAACCAAAGAAGTTGCCATTTTGTTTGGTATTGTACGTTTTATATTGAATTTTAAATTGAATTGGCCCACAGCTATGGATTTAACGACTTCTCAATGATGGATAGTGATACTTGCAAGGCAACCATTCGGATGTTCCTCGAACTCAAGTTGGTCGACGAGTTCCACATTCCTTACCCGGTAAAAATTCTCCAAGATTATTTTCTGTTAAACCCTTTTTATTATCTAGTTTGATGTGCCTACCTATAGGGAAACTGAGGCAAATTGGCTAAAATTACTTGAAGTGAATCTATTATATTAATTTTGCTTATTATTGCACAAATTATTCTTTTTATTTATTTTGCATGAACCCAATTATATCCTTAGCTTATAATAATAATTAGGTATATTAGTATTTCGTTATATTAGTAGACCAGAAAGATTTTCTAACCTTTTGATGCCCTAATAAACTGTGTAATATTTGTCCTTGAATATTCAGCATTTTTGGTAACAAGAAATTTTTAAAAGTATTTAAATGGCATTATACTATTTTGTTTGCTATTGATAAAGCATATGTATGCAGTGAATACTTGGACTTTTTGTCAATTTTATTCAGGACTAGTAGACCGAGTTCTAAAGTAGAATGAGACGCAGTTAACTTTTATTTACTAAGTTAGAAAGATGTTTCGATCTCACAAGATGACGAGCATATTTCTTCGGATTAGTGTCATTTATAACTGTCTGAAACTTTTTGCAGGTGCTTTGTCGATGGGTGCTAAGTGTTAAAAAGAACTATCGACCTGTAAAATATCACAACTGGAGACATGCTTTCAATGTGGCGCAAACCATGTTTACTGTTCTCAAGACTGGAAAAATGGAGCAATTTCTTGATGATCTCGACGTAAGAAAAGATTTGATTCACATAATGTGTTGCCTTTTAAGTTACAAGTTTGATTAAATTTTTTGTAATACATTACAGATTCTAGGACTGATGGTCGCCTGTTTATGTAAGATAATTATATTATTATAGCATCTTTAGAAATGCTTAAATGTTTATTTATGGAGTGCAAATAGGCATTGAGAACACGCCAATAGCTATGTATGAATTGGATATTATGTACATGGGAATTGTAGGTCATGACTTGGACCACAGGGGAACTAATAACGCTTTTCAGCAACTGACAGCGTCTCCTTTGGCCGTGCTTTACTCAACATCTACCATGGAGCACCATCATTTTGACCAATGTGTAATGATCCTTTCATCAGAAGGCAATAACATTTTCCAAGTAAGTTTTTTCAATTTTTTCTCTTCTGTCCTGTCAATCTGTCAGTTGCATGCTGCAGCTACATCATTTCTCAACTCTTGGTCTGCGTTCTAGAAATCCTGTAGACGACAAAGTTCAAGTAGTCATAACATTCAGTTTCATCTTCAATAAAATACGCACCTACATACCCATGTGTATAGGTATTACTTGGGAACTACTAGTACAGTACAGTGCCCATATTTAAGTATTAAGTAAGTATACAGTACCTACTGACGATAAATGCAATATTTTAGTTGCTCTCTCTCTCTGATAGAAATTTTCATTATCTTCAAGCGAAATGTCATGTAATAAGTTTCAGACTATTTAATTAGTAGGGACTTCAAACTTCAAAGTGGAGTTATACATAGTTTTAAGGGTTAAATTTGTTTACCACTTTTGTAATAAATATTTAGTTGAAACGGAAAAACGACGATATCATAAACGGTTGCAAAATTGACGTTTGAAAAGCAATATATCGATGTAGGTATATGAAATGAAAGTTGGAACAAACAGCTAAATGTTATTGCCTTTGGAAAGAAGCGTCTACCTATAGCTGATACGGCATTTCCACTCAAGAATTTATTAGGCAGTCCCTAGAAATAGTTAAATTAATCGTCACGTGTATCTACAATAAAGGTTATACTCAGAATCATCCAAATATGTTTTCCTGAAGTCGGCATCCGGGTATTATGTTGGTTACATGAGAGCTACATTGCCACACATTGCAGAGAAATTGACTTGCTTGATTTGATTTAAACAGATTACAGTACTCTACGGCAATAGTCGTATTTTTTGATAGAGTGTGGTAAAACGTATAAGTTGGGTTCATGAATTTAACTTTGTTATTATAATTAACCTTAATTAAACTCCTGAAAACGTCCCACATACTTAAATGTTTAAAATCAATCAAATTAGCTTGATAAAAATATTATATAAACTGATGTTAAAATTTTATAAATGTGTCATAATTGGATTAACTTTTTAATGCTTACAATTAAGTTAAGCACTATCTTCTGAATATTTTCTTCTAACTACAACTGTTATTTCGAATTTCTAACTTTATCGAAGTATCTTACCTACATTATCCCTATTATCAATAATATTAGATTAATATAAGGAAGAACTCAAAGTGTGGGTACATAAGTTGTGGGTATTATGAATCCAGCCGTTCTGTGGTCTGAAAGACCTCGCCGAACAATGGGAAGCTCCTCCCACTCCAACTCGCGAACAAAAGAAATTATTTGCTGGCTAGTACGATGAAATAGCGGGGAATGATGCCAGGTCAGCGATAGAAACTGGCTGGCACGTACAAAACTGGCGCGTACAAAACTGGCACGTACAAAACTGGCTGGTACAAAACTGGCTGGTACGCAGAAACAGTCCAGGGTGGAAAATAGTGTTCTTACTCTTCCGATGTCAGCATCTGTGTCGTTCTTGCAGATTCAGAGCGTGTCAAAAGGTAAACAAAGGGTC
>JABASH010004413.1:0-14060 GCA_019776445.1 Tomocerus maximus | reverse complement strand
TGTAAATAAAACTTAAAATGGAAGAGAAACCATTATGGTCATATTTTATGCATGCCAGAATACGTACTGTCTATACACAGAAATGCTGACTTAATAACTCGGCTTTAATTTAAAACTACTTCTAGAAACCAATATCTTCCGATCGAATTCGAAGGAAAGTAGCTTAAGAAGTAAAGTCATTCTCTTAACAGTAGCATTTAAGTCAATATACGGTTATAATATTTCATATCGTAAGAAAAGCAATTATGCAACCAAATATAAACAAATTGATTCTTAGTAATTTTTAAATACTAAATATTACGTACTGCAGAATGTGATGCCGAAATTCAATTAAACATTTATTAGATAATTATTTCAGGTAGAGTAGTTTCAGATTTTTCTAGTTCCCAATTTTTAGTTAGTTCCTTTTAGTTCTCGAGTACTTTTAGTTCCCGAATACAGCGATTTTTAAAGTCAAGTTGAGAGTTTTTTGATGAGGTGGTAGTAGAATATGTTGGGGTTGAAGGTATTTTTATGTTGCCAATCAAAATGAAATTAAACTCAAAATATGGTTTAAGGGAATGGTGCATGCTTTAACAGTCCCTTGACTCTTTATGCCCCAAATGGGGATGTTGCTTGTAGCTAGCAGTAATAATGTATTCCCAATAATGCAGAATTGCATAAATTATAACTAACTATGGCAAAATTTTTGAAAAACGATCAAAAACGTCATTTTGATAGGAAAACATCAATTACTTAAAAACTTCAAAATCTGGGCTTAGGAAAATGTAGAGAAAGATTCCACCACTTTTATGATACTAATTTTGTATTTTCGGTTAAAAACTTGGTAGACATAAAAAAATTGATATGGAATATGATAGTCGAAACCGTCAGCTTTACAGGAGAACCAGCAGTACTTTAAAATAGAATGTAAGTAATCAAACACTAAACATGGAATATTATTCATTAGGTAGTGGATACACACACCATAGTGGTAGTGCCTATGGTAGCTGGTTCACATAGGATAATGTAGTTTTGGCCTTGCCATTAAAATACACAGAAAGAAAGTTAGAATTATTTTTGTAGTGGAGATACATAAGATGTGAGTTCAGTACATAGTAGTATTAAGTGTTCACATTCATCTCAGTGATACAGGATTGCATCTCTTAATAATACGAAGCAGTGAAGCTGAGTGAAAGTTAAAAGGAAGTCGAGTGTAGTGGATTTTTTGGAGCAAAGGGGTATAGTACGATAAAGAATGAAAATACAGACACAATTTGTACTTTTTGCTGTAGTTTTGTGGAGGAGTGGTTGTTTGTGAAAGTTGTGAATGCTAAATATTGGTGAATGAAATGAGCATCATTCTATTCGCATTACTATTACTATAAGATCACCATCATAGCCTGATATTAATAATGATGATAACAATAATACGATGATAATAATAATAATGCGTCCCATCCCAAGTGAGTACAGTAGATAAATATGCAGAAAGTATATCCGTTTCTGGCCAGGATTGGTCTGAAGTTAAGAAATGAAAGTGAATTACTCGTAGTATCCGTTGCTTTCTCCGTAATTGTATGTACATCTGTATGCTGGAGGAATTTAGAGGAGAAAGTGGGGAGTGAGACAGATAGTTATAAAACGGGAGATGAGAACACTTGAGTTGACTTTACGTCCCCGTTACGCTGACTGTTGTGTGACTTTTGGAGACTCTTGGGTTTTCTTGAAAACATCATTCCCCTATTAAAAGCTAGAAACTACGTTGCGTGTGTAACTATTTATTAAAGAAAGAGGTCATCCTCCCTCATGTTAATACTTATCTTTATTTATTTCCATGAATGAATGGGAATGGCTGTTGAGCAACAGTAGCATCTTCTCTGTGCGTGCATCTACTTTATTTTGATTCTTTTTCTTCAAACTACCTTCCCATTTCCTGTTCTACTTCTACTACTATATATACTACTCCAGCCACATATCCAACATTGATTTGCAAATTGTAACTTAGAGAAATGGTCTATGTAGCTCACGCTACTTGTTCAGCACATTTTGACTGACGTAAACGAGAGTGGGAGCAGAAAGGGATTTTAATGAATTAAAATCTTTTCAATTCGTATGCTTTAATATGTGATGTTAGCTATACAAACTCAGTTATAATTATTCGTGCACGATTATTAAAGAAAGATCTCTACGAACTTCATCATTCCCCCAGATTTTTTATGTGGGTTATAATTTTATGACATTCTGTGAAGCCAAGTTTAATTAAAATGGAATGCTCCACGCAGCTTTAATAGACTTGGAGATATCAAAGTTGGAAAATTAATTTGTGCATACATTAGTTGTACTACAAGGTTGGGTAGTGTTAGCATAAGAAAGACGCATGCATGTGGAATAAAAGGGTAAGGTACCCTATTGGGTTGTTGTATTAGCAAAAAAGGCAATAATAAAACTAAGGATGGCAATGGAGGACAATTTCTCTGTAGTTTGCAAAATAGCAGGGAAAATGTATGAAATGGTTTGGCTATCCTTATACACTTGAGTATACGTGTAGTGTATTGTGTATTTAATATGATGTAGGTATAGAGTGTTCGGGAGAGTAGTACGTAGACTATGAGCATTTCTTAATGTGATGTGGCCGTGGCTTGAAATGAGGCTTGACAAAGCGTGTGCTCGATTTAATTTGAGTACATTTTTATGGGAGGCATAAGAAAGGATAGGAAAATGAGACTATGCCCCTTGAAATGTCTTACGTACACGCACACGACACGGAGGTAATGCTCCTGCTTTTAACTTTTACGTTTCCTTTCGGACTTGAACGACTGCTTTTACGGCATCCTTGAATAAAACTCCTGACTTGACTTGACTACCGTCAAATGGCATCGCATGAACTGAATAGCACCCGAGGAGAGCTCCTACATCTCCTCCAACACTCCTAGGCTTCATTTCACTCGTATAGGCAATAGCACCTCCGATATCTGCCTATTTACTCTGCTTTCTCTTATTTTCTATTATTTCCCAGGATTTAGGACTTGACTGTTGCCGTATACTACCTGTGCCTACTCAGACTATACATCTGTCAGTCTTCTGTTCTTCCTCAAGTGACTTTCTCTTGTTCCGCCATGTAAGTAGGGAACGTTGTCTCTTTTCATCGTGGTTTCGTTTCTCTCATTCTTTCCTGTATTTCAAATACCAAATCAACTCTTTTCCTTCAACAATCGAAATTGCTCTGCAGCCCCTATTGTCCCATTCAAAAAACCCTTTGCTCAAATTTAAGAGTCCATAACCTCAGCCGGCTCTTACATTTTTAAAACCAAAGCGGCTCATGGACGAATAAAAGCTCTGCAATGCCCACAGCATTTTCCCCGCTAGCTACACACGGCTCTCCTTATTGTTAGCCCACTTCACCCATGTGTATGAGCTGTAGACATATCCCGAATAGAATTACTACGTGCTTTACTGCAAAGAAATCATGGGATTTAAGTATTCTCAAAGAGAAATAACTACTTTTACTATGCTCTCCTCACTCTCCTCTCAACCAAATTCGATTTTCTATTCACAATCCCTCAAACATCAAATGTATACCGACCTTAAAACTTTTACCAATCCAACGCTTCATCTAGTCCTAACAACATTTCACCATCACGTTTAACTCTTCATCCATCTCAAATACCAACGCGCTCTAATGTCCACACTTCCAAAAATAGTTAAAATTCCATATGTCAACCATTTAAGACACACCCATATAGCCTAGCCGTTCAGTTAACTTTGTACAAAATCCACAATCTTTTACTATAAGTGTTTGTACAGGTAGCTCTCCATAAAAATATAACTAGTACGGGAAACAGCAATTGCATAATAAATAAGCCCCGTCAAAGAATGCATTCGATGAGGATACCATAAAGGATATTCCATCTCGTCGAGACCTACCATTTCCTTTTTGCGAAGACAACAACACAGAAGAATCACCATTACATTACGTATTCGTCACTTAAACATAAAAACAGAGTGACAGAGCTGATGCAAAGATAAAACTTACCCAGAAGAAAACGATATCAAGCATTCTGGCCATAAACCAAAAAATCGTGCTGATTTTTGAAGTCCGATTAGGTCAGGGAATCCAATTCGAGGAAAGAAATGCTATTCCATGCGGTATGATAAGAAATATTTCACTCCTTTGAATATGATGACCCCTTTTCCAAAAATGCAACAGCAGTAGTCAATTCATATAAGAAAATCTCAAGAAAAATGTTGCCTTTCAGGTGTTATTATATAAAATAAAAATTCCTAGGAATTTTCGAGAAAATCAACGAAAGTTTACTCTACACAATCCTTTTGAGTTGGTGCCAAGGAGTAGTGAAATATCATTTTGAGAAAAGTAGAAAAACGATGCAGCAAAGTGCAGTTTTATATTCAGCAATCAACAAGACAAAGATTAAATCATCGTTGATCTGTGTCCCAGTTAACCATGAGAATATAGGGTTGCTGAGGGAGGGTCGGTTTATATTGTTCTATACAGTGACACGTATCAATCCTAAAAGATAACGGTTCAACGATTTATGCGAAATAAACTTGTGTAGAGATGACAGACGATCTTAGCTTTCGTATAACTATGTTATCATTCTCTCAGAACTTCTTGCTCATCCCGAAAGATTTGTTTTACATTTATGTACATGATGGACAAGGACACAATTTTTGCAGAGTTTACAGAATTTTTCGATTGTGTTTTTTGCTTTGGTAAATCTTAGGAGATTCCGCTGGATTATTATGCTGTAGACTCATGAATGATGGAACGAATATATCAGGAGAAAATCTCGCGTTTTATCTGATTCTTACGGACATGTTACATATAGGCCCAAAACTAGTCGTCAGCGTATCTATAGGTATATCAAGCTATTTCACAGTTTATATTAGTATCCACCTACTTACTACTTATTTGATTACAAATCAAAAATTATGTGTTTCTTTCCATTTACTACAAAGTTCTAATTAAATTTAAATGTTCTACGTTAGAATTGCTTAGATTCCAAGTTCATTAGTGGGTTAGGAAAATTTGGGTTAGATTGAAAACAAAAATGATGATAAGTAATTACTAGTTACCAATTAAACTTCTACCATTGAAAATAGGACAATATTTTTTGTGAATGTAGCCCATTGGGTTCTAATGTAATTTTTTGGTTATTTACATGATGCTGGACCAACAAGCAAGTAGATATTGTATAGGAAATTATTTAGTGTTTGTAGGATATTTGCAGAGTGACAAGTTGTATCTAAAGTTTTTCTTTGTAGTTTGTAATAAACTTGGTGAAACTGGACTGGCGGTAGTAAGATAAGGAAAAAATGAAATCTGTGCTGAAGGGCTGGCGAATTTCAGTGAAATCAAATTCCCACTAGCTTTGAGTCGGACAGTTTATGGTGCGTAGGGATGATGTAGGGAAAGAAAAGGAAGAATAGAAAGCCCAAAGCAGATTTTAATACACAAGTTTTGTGGAGGCAGAGACAGAGAGAAAGGAAATGTCCTGTAGTATGTTCTTCTCTACTGCATACATATGTAGAAGCAAATCTGTGAGCTGGAAAGCCGATCAAAAAATCCTTTGGTTAAGTTTGGCTGGAGGCTGCCTGGTTGGTCTGGTCTGGATATGTCTGTGTGTAGTATAGAAGTAGCAATAAGGATAGTAATAGGAGTGAGTGTTCTGTATTATTATGTAGTGATGCTGGTTGGGTTTGTGTTGAGTTTGGTGCTTTGGTTGCAGTTGAGTCTCTGTGGACGATGGATAGTGCAATATTTCATGGAGGCCATGGAAGGAGACAATAATGCAATGCTGTAGAGGCATGACTAGAGAAAAGGATGTCATCCGTCTTCTTTTTCCAAGGAAAGTAGAAAAGGGCGATGTTGGATGTAGAGTGACGACGACAAAGGACAAAGCCCATTTCATCCCTGATTTTGTCTTCTTCCAATCTCCTTCCGTTTCTGTTCTTCTTATGTTCCACTAAGTCTCTTGTCATTTTCTATTCCATATGTATGTACACTAACTTCCTACGTAGCACTCCACAAACCATTCCTTAGTGTACTACATATTTTATCACTTTGAATCATTTTGCTTTCTCCAGAACATTTTTTCTCTTTCTCCTTATACTCTACATCATACACCAATTCTAAACAGTATATAACAGTCTTTCAACACTCTTTCTTAAACGACTAAACACAATTCCATGAAATGCAGGCTCAGCCACATGATATAAACCATTTAACTAATACTTAATGCATACATACTATAAATATAACTATTTACTACTACAGATACTACCACATAAGACATACATCCAATCCAACTACGAAGAAACGGAATTTTCTATATTTCATTTACTAATCGTAAGATGTGCCATAAACCATGCAGTAAGTACGGAGACTCCTAGAAATTACGTCAGGTCGTAGAACGGAAGTAAAACAACGACTTTCACTCCAACAGTAAATTTGATAGATGAAAATGTTGATTTGCGACTGGGAATTTGACAAGATATGTGCTAATCCAAGATAGTCTGGGTATGTAGCTAATTTAATGTAGTAGAGCAATACAGGTCGTACACAAGAAGGACACATTTGTCAAAGAATATTGCGAACGAGGCTATAAAATACAAAAGTTCAATGTTCAACAGAGAAATCAGGCCCATAGAATTGAACAAGTTCCTTCCTTTCCCCATCAGCTACGACATCTTTCTACATACAGAAGAATATTCCCTTAACTAGAACTTTCTCTATTGTCATAATGCACTTTCTCCCAATAGTTTCATTATAAAGTACATATTATGAATCTTTGTATACAGTCAATGTAAAACTATAGAATTAGCCTGGCACAACTACCTTGGCCACTCACACAGTCTTATAACAATATAACAGTCAGTTGTATATGTATAGAGAGTAATACTAGATTTCTATGATTGTATACAGATATACCTATAACAAGTGTTTAACCTGTTTCTATATAAGCATATGCTTTATAATATGGAGGGGATGGGAGTAGGATGGGAAGAATATTTATTGTCTTGTGAAAGATTGGCAATTGGATGTTTAATGTTGGGTGCTCAAGTTCATGCTCCATTCATCTATGCTTTCATTGAGCCGAAAGAGAGTCAGTCTCAAGTCCTATTCCTTTCACTCTTTCAATGATTTGATTCATTTCATTTGATTCACTCAGTTATAATCTATTTGAATTGAGTTCAACTCACTCACTGTTCTCTTCCCTGTTCACTCCAGTTCCCTTCAATTCCAATCCGCTCAATTTTGTCAGCTTGGAATTCGAAAGAAAGAAGACACACTAATATAGAGTCTAAGGGCTACATCCGAAATAATAGTCAGAAGAAGCCAGTTGGTTATTTGCCATGTCCTCCATGTAACTGTCTCTGGCTACATGTGTAGTATTTATAGGAATGGAGGGAGGAGAGAAAGTCATTGTGATCCTTGACTTTTCACATCTCCTCACATTACATTAGAACATCATGTAATGTTCGAAAGATCTCGGATCCTGCTTAGGCTACTCACAATGCGGATTATAACATAACTTATGACTTACGACATGACAGTCTTGCCCTATTTTAGTCACACCCTCCCATTCCCTTTTAAAACTTTATTGTTTGCATTACCAACTTCCATACACAAAAACCTTCCTACCGACTGAATCAAATAATACATACATCATTCCCACATAATGCCTACCACTGCAAATAAAATATTCAAAGTTAAACACATTAACTATGCATTTTTAGAGATGATCTATTTTAAGTAGCCAATTACATGAATACTATTTTTAGACTTGCAAAACGTCAGAAGAAGAACCTGCGCTTGTTTTCTAACAATTATTCTAACTCTAAATCAAGCAGGCAAGGATAGAAAAAGATTTTAGCTACTTTGTGATAAGTGATTGATGAGTGGAAGTGTTTAAATCAAGAGAAGGTTTTGCTTTGCCACTAACTGATCAGGTATATTGAAAAGAGATTTATTTATCCTTATACAAATAAATTGCGAGATTCTCTTTTGTAATTTTCTAGGAACCGGGAGAGATTTTGTTAGGAAAAGTCGCTATTATCAATTGAAAAGAGTAGATAACAATAAGAAGGGAATGTCAAACTATCTTTATTGTTCCGGCCCATCTGCACTTAAGTTTAGGGACAAGTTTAACCTATTAAAGTATTTGATGGATCTGTTTTTTTAAAAGTGAGCTAGGGTGAATGTCTGAAACTGTTCAGAGGAAAAGTTGACTTCCTCTTCAAGTTAGCGACCACAAGTTCAACTCTTGCAACCTTTTCAATAAAACAATCAAAGTTAGTAAGTATGGTTGGGTTTGAAGGAAAAATATTGAATTGGAGGTTTTAGCCAAGTTAGTCATTCTATTTGACTGTAATTCCTTAAGATACTTACTCACATAGTTATAGGTACCTAATGACATTCTTTATATCCAACGTGTACTCTCCCTTTCAGAAAACTTTGAACTTAAGGAGGAGAGACAGTCTAATGTGCTATGGAAGCGAAGAAGTCACTTAGGTATCTATAGGCATATTTGTAAGTAGTAAATAGCGGCCTGAAGCAAAGGAGACGCCTTTTACATAAAACATCGTCTACACACACAGTGTCTCCAAAACTCTATCTGTGTATCTTTCATTTCGGTATCGCGCGGCCCAGAGAAAACTTTAGATGCAGTAATAAATTCACGACAAGTTTGTCCATTTCAGGTAAAAGGAAATGAAATTGTTGATGTAATGAAGCCGGAAAAGTATTTCTGCAGAAGGAAAAAGCGTGCCTGCCAAAGACTTTCTTTCGATTTATTCAACAAGTTCCTTTTCCGTAACTTAACTTTTCTTTTTCTTTCTTTGTACAAGACTTGTAATTTCTCTTCTATGTCAGGTTCTTTACGTACGCTCTAATCTTGGCATGTATCTCCTCTACTAAATACATTAATTCTTTTAGACAAAGAGGACTGTATCTTTATCTAATGGGACCAACTAAGTTAACGACATGCTTCATTGGGCATTTCTCTTGTCTCACAACTTACCCACTCCTTCCCCATCTCTTCCCACAATAAAACCATAAAACATTTTTATACATTTTGCATATGTGAGCACAAGGGAAATAAACACGCATATTATGTTTATTACATTACACATACTGCTCCACCAACATACTTCTCCAACACAGACTCTCCTTATCTCTAACATCCCACAAAAATCACCACACAAACAAAATATTTCATTGCGTCGAAAATTTCTCATAAAAGGCCTATCAGACCAAAACAGTGACCCTAAGTAATTTTCAAGGACGATAAAACGTGTCCAATATTAGTTGCGTAAATGGAACGCATGTTCACTTCCTATTTTCGATTTTATTGCCCAAAATGTGGTTTTGCGATTTTACTACTACGTATGTACATGGAAGCCAATAAAATCCAACGCATTCGATTCATCCTACGAAATAAAAAATATTTCTCAAGTTTTCTGGATAAACTCATTTCTATTCTAATTCTACTGTTTTCACAACACAATTTCGGACGTTGGGACGATTACTACATTATTTGTAAAACATTTTTTATTACACAATTGTTCAGTAGGTAAATCCGCAGTTTTGTCGTTATGACTAGAATTAACATTTTTAAAGGATGAATTTGCTAAATTGTTGGAAATTGTTGTAGTCTAGTTTACTTAAAATTAACTTGTAAATGTACGTCATATTCAAATTATTGGAGAATATGACAACAAATAAGATGGCCATTATTAAGTCATTAGATCTACGAAACGTTTTTGTCATGGCTCATCGCTCATATAACAGTATAGGTATGTCGATATGGAATAACCCATTTTGCGTACACGTTTTTGTCAATGCTATTTTTTGTTCAACAATTTTTTGTCAATACTTTTTGTCAACATATTTTTCTTTGTTTATTATGCGCACTATAAGAATTCTTTATTCAACACACAAGATTCAATACTCAACTTCATAACATTCTTTCTACAAGATATTACTACACTTAAAACACCTGCTGCCGACATAGTGTTGTATTATCACAGTTATAGTTACAGTTTACGGAGCCAAAGACTAGGTAAAATCGTAGTGTACAGAATGTTTTAATTTGCAGCTTGAATATATCTATGAGCTACATATGCCTAGATAAATTGTACTAAGCCTGTTATATTCGTCAATAAACGCGATAACAGGAACATTGTTATCTGTCTAATGTAAGTACACTTGGATCATTACATGAATTGTAGGAAAATGTTGCGTCGTAATAGTAGATTTTTGCAGACTATACCTTGAAATTTCGTTAAAGAGTGGAACAGAAAGTATTGAATTGCAGAGAAAGAATTCTTCGGGCAAGTGAACAGAGCGTCGTTCCTAGGCGGCCTGGAACTATCCAAGTGAAGAAAGAGAAGCCATGCAAGGTTGACTGCTCTGGACTGCACTGTTATATTGTAGTTGTATTCTTCGGACTAGTGAATGTTGCTATGCTAAATGCAGATGCAATATTCGTTGATTTTCCATTCTTTTCCATGTATACATCTCTATCTCTTATAGAAAGGTGCTTAGCTGGGTTTAGAGGAAAGTTTAAGCAATAAGTTTGTCCTTGTATGCCTACTTGGGTATCACTACAAGAATACCTACGATTCTGATTTGGAAAACTGTTCTTACAATATGTCTGGATCCTCAACTGGTGTAATAAATAGCTGCATTCCAGGAAAATAAGAAACATCGAAGGAGCCCTCAGCAATTCGCATCTGGTCGTCTGGCTCTCTCTTGTCTACAGTTACCTTGCTTTAGCTATCTGTGCATTTCATTGGAATTCTTCAACTTTAACTGGCGTGCCTTTTGTCCAGATAAATGATTGAACTGGAGACTGAAGTGGACTGACCGGATTGGACCGGACTGACTGGACTGCCTCGATGGATTGATCTAGATTGAGGGAAGCCATGCGAACACTTACGTTTGTGTTCTGTTCCTGTTTCTTTGTATGTTGTGTTATGTAATGCCAGTTCCCTTGCCTGGTTGGTTTGTATAGCTTGGAAATGCATGATTCAATTTGTATGGTCAGGCAGGATTCAATTTCACTCAAACGCAACATTACTTTTCTCCTTGTTCCTACTATTTACACAGCAAAGAACCAATTTTACTCTCACGACTAACTATATACAAAGTAAAGGAACAAATGTATTTTCGACTTGATTTCAGATTTTACAGTCCCAGCATTTGCATGGCTTCACCAGTTTTCCAATAACACTAAATGCATACGCCTACCTTGAAATTTTCTCTACTTTATAAGTTTGTGTGTGTTTTCTCGAGAGCAAATCCTAAAAGTAGCCTACTCCTTCACTCTATTCTATCAAGGCACACAACTCTCGCAGAAATAAATTACAATCCGCTGCAGTGCTTCAAAAAGTCAAACTTCAGTGCAACCTCATACCTCCTAGCTATGGGTGAACTTTTTTAAGAAAACAAGCTATATTTGCTTTAGTAAATCACACACACTAGACATCAGCGAATAATAGTATTAATTTAGCCCCTGAGGGACTACAAACTAGTCCTATTGTAAAATGTACATTATTACGTTGGCTATAGTAATCACCAGCATTCATCACGGAGATGTGCTCGCTAAGAATAAGCAGCCTAAATACTCAAAGGTGCAATGAAATAGCTATAGGATTAATTTTAACATGTTCTCAAAAGAAAACAACGGATTGATGAAATTATCCCGTTCGTATGACATTACCTGACTACCTGACCTAAACCCAACGAAAAGCTTAATTAACAATTTACTTGAATTATTGACAGAATGAGAATACAGAAACACTGGAACCTAATTGTTTTATTTACTATTTTTAAATGGCCATCCTTAAATAAAGAAATGGGTATCAGAATATCAGAGCAATGAAGTTGTCTTTAGGAAACATAGTAGTTAGTCTAAAATGCTACAAGTTTGTTTTTATTTTGGATTGTCTGGTATGAATGGTGGAAATGGTTGGTTTACCTTGGGGCAGCAAGTAATAAATACATCTGTATCTACAGATATAGGTCGGATATAGTCGGGAGATAAGATCTGGTAGAATTTGAAGGGAATGATTTGAAGTTGAACCTTCGGAGGGAAAGTAGGGAAAACGGAACGAAGTGTGCACAGGGAAGGGAAAAGCTGAGGCGGAACCCAAATGTGCTGGGAGAAACGACAAGAAAGAGGAAAAGGAAAACATCAAAAAATTGCAATGTAAGCCAACTCGCTCGTGTCGACATCCACATAGGTTTTCCGGTTTTTGGCCCGGCTTTTGTACTTATGCTTGTGTTGTGTACTTACTGGGCTTACTTACTCCTGACTACTTACACACATAACATAAGCATAAGCTTTCTCCTTCATTGCCTCATGCCAAGTACACATTTTCTCTGTATGCCATTGTGTAATGTATTTCTGTAACTTGACTTTTTTGGAAAAATCTTTTATTTCCGCCCTCTTTTCAGGGAATGGGATAAAAATGAACTGTAAAGAGTATACTATTATAGACTGTCTTCAATACACTCATTTACGGACATATTGTAGTAGAGTCTACCTATCTCTATAGTATATTAATAAATATATATGTGCATCATTCTAAGAAAAATGTGTATGGTCCAAGTTGAGATGTTGGAGATAGCATTTAGACTACATTGGGAGAAGACAAGACAAGCATTGAATTTCATTTCATTATCTAAGTTTGTATCCGCATGATCAAAAGAGAGAGATGATCATCATCATCAACTCACATCAGCTGGGCCTTCCTTTCCTCTCCAGTTTTAGTCTGCTCATCTATTTATCCTTCCTCTTGAAGCTTTTCGGGTAAACAGCAAACATTTGAAATGATGATGATGAGAATGATGATGTGATGATGGTGATGGGCCTCGCCTTTCCTTTGGCTCCTGCTTTTCCATTGCATTACATTATATTGCCTTTCTGACTTGACTCTGCACTCCCTTGACTTGTATAAAGTATTACTCAAGATTACAGAGTACATTATGGAATTTCTGTAGTAGTCTATTCTATATAGTTGTAGTATTTACAGTTGGCGAATCTCGTGTTATTCAGTTCATTTGCGGCATTTTATAATCCGAAGTGTAGCAGAGAAGTGTGTAACATTGGATTGGCTGTGTCCTGTCCTCGGTGGACTTTCAACTCACTCTTTGCTCTCATTTCCTACATTACTACTTACATTATATTGCATTGCTTTACATTACATTAGAAGGATTACTTTACTATAGTTTAGTTTATTTCATTGCTTTGTTGTTCTGTATCCACATCATCATCATCTGATTCACAATCGTCAAATCCTTTTAGACTCAGTGCCCTTTTGTATAAATGAATATAAATAAATGCGTGTTCATTTCATTCCTCCCTACTACTTACAAATGTACGGACCTACTACTTGTATGATGAGAAGACAGCCAACTTATCGTTAGCCATAATAATATACTATGTCTTCTTGACTACCGTAGCCAAACGAATACCTATTCACTTCCTTGCATCCAGCCCAACTACAAAAACATGAATTTAATGCTGTAATGTAAGTAAATAATGCATCGAATGAATGCCGGGCCTTTTCATGTCATCACATCCTTTCCTATCTCTTCCTATCAAATGAAATGGCATATGTCTGACTGTCCTCTTTTCCTAGCTCTGCCAACGGTTGTCTCGTCAGGAAATGACACCGTATTTACTTAACAGCTTCTTAAATTATTCCTTCATACAGAAAACATGAGAGCTTTTCCAATCCCAGAACTCCCTTTCAAAACCAGTTTTCTCAAGTGCAGGAATTCCAAATATATCTAACTCCAGCGAGTATCACATCTCACATTATGCTACTATTACCTAATGGAATAAATAAGACTTTCTTTCAAGTTATACGCAGTGCCCACCGACCCCAAATAGTAATTGGGCAAAGTCATAATCAAATACATACGTAACTAACTATTTGCTTCACCATACTACTAACATTTTATTAAGGCCCTATTTTCTCTGCTGAAACAAGCATATAACAGAGATATATAACGTTTTATAACTTCTTTGCGAAATAGTACCTAACTT
>JABASH010004412.1:0-14064 GCA_019776445.1 Tomocerus maximus | reverse complement strand
CCACTGATTTTGCTTAGTAAAATCCCATTATTTAAATGAAATGCAATTACATATCTGAGACAGTCAGCAGTTGTGTGAGATCTGCTTATCTATACAATAAGGTTTCGCCAATTCATCGATATTAGTTAAACCACATTTAGTATTCATGTTCTACCGAGTAATTGCCACATTTAATACGTAACAATATGTTAATTTACTTTCATTAATTATTCATTTGATCATTCATGGCGATGATTGCCTTAATTAGCTGACTTTAATCTTTGGTTGGATTACTTTTGTAGATAGTAGATAGATTATTAATTACTTTTGTATGCTGTAAAATAATTCAATGTAATAAAAAATACATTTTACGGGGAAAATATTTGATACGAAGAGGGAAGCATTAATTTATCTATCTCGTCACAATTTAGGTTTATTGTCAGATTTCTTATTGGGCCCAAAGAATTAAGTAACAATTATTTCCTATATTGAAAATTACACCGAAATCATTTGCTTAAACTTGTGTAAGGGGCTGAGTGTCCCTCCCTTTTAACTGTCTCCATAAATGAAGTGACCAATGTGGCGCTCACAACCTCTTGCTATCGATCTGATAGTAGCCATTGTGGAATTCAAGTTATAATTCCAATCATACCAGTGGTAGCGGTCGTCACTTTGCGGAATGAAACAGGTTGCATTTCCACCAAAATTATCTCCGCTATAAAATGTCCAATTCATCGCTCCAGTAGTGGAAACTGATTTGGGCACGAATGGAATGTTGCCAACAGATCCCGTAACTGTGACTTCTCTGCCTTGCCAGCCTATATCTTCATACACGGAAAGGGACTTCGTTGTCGTGTCCAGTGGCCCCAAGTGCCGTGCAGATTTTATTTTGAATACACTATCGTCACAGTAAGAGGATTCCTCCCTCCCACTGTATCGTATCTTACTATTTGTGAAGTTGACATCCCCATATAACACCCAACTACATAAATATCCAGCCATTGTAACGGTTGTTCAGCTCAATATTACACAATCGATGGCATCAGAGACAGAGACCCGTGTACTGGGGTGCCTATTGGCTATTGCTCTACTAAATAGTATTTCATAATAAATGTCCGATTAAATTAAATACTCACACTACTTTGATCAGAAGGGATTTATACGATGAGATGATTCTAGGTGCTTCTGGGACGAGATCGCTTTGCTTGCTTTCCAGTATCAACCCGTCTCCAGTGCAATTTAATTCGGAGTAGAAAATAATTTGCTGGCGAATGCCGTAACATACTGTTGCGCAGTAAATAAGGACAATGAATTCTAATTTGGACATGATGAACAAAGTTGATTTTCAAGTACTAATATGCATTGGGCCAAATAATGATCAAGAACTTATTTTCGAAAGTTTCTTCCAGACAATGAATAGGATAGGATAAGTAATGGACAATTTCCACCACAACGTCAAATATATATTATAACGACAACAACTGCGTGTTTAAGTATTATGATTCTATGGCTAGTGTTCACATTCGTACATCAAATATACCACTTTTATTGGTTTTTACTATTTAAATAGCCTTACATATCGCTCTAACTAATAACTTTAAGTTATAGGATTCCTGACCACTGATTTTGCTTAAGTACTTAATATTTTTTTTTATAGAATCACATTATTTAAATGAAATGCAATTACATATCTGAGGCAGTCAGCAGTTGTGTGAGATCTCCTGCTTATCTATACAATATTCGCCAATTCATCGATATTAGTTAAACGGCATTTACTGCTACCAAGTATTTCCACATTTAATACGTAACAATATTATGTTAATTTGCTTTCATTAAATTATTCATTTGATCATTCAGGGTGATCATTGCCTTAATTAGCTGACTTTAATCTTTGGTTGGTGAACACACATTAAGCTAATCAGCCAATTTGTAATGACTATTGACAATTGACGGTCGATAAGCTACTATTTCATATTTCAACGGCCATTTTTATTCATGATGTACGAAATTTAAATCTATTTTTTACCACTTTTTTCATTTTTGCCAATTTATAGGTTGTAGTATTAACTATTAAGCGTCAAATATTTGTACCATTAAAAACCACTTACCCCTGGCAAGTGGTAAATAATATTTTTTTAAAAAATACCGTTTTGTTTATTTTGTAAATAAGGTATAGGTATCTGTTTGTTCCTGACATGAGTTTTCCTTACGGTAATATAAATGAGATGTTGTGCCGGTTGTGCGAAGATAGAGAACATTGTCTAAAAAGGACAATTATTTCGTTTACTAGAATTGGCCGACGTTTACTAGGAATTCGACTCTGACGCCGACCAACGAACTACTGTCTTCCATTACACGGCTATCATTAAATCAACGGTAGATTTATTCTGCTGTAGATGATGAGCACTCATTTCACCCATACATATCTGTTCTCAATTCACATGATGAATGATATAATGGCGGAATGCGAGATTTATTTGTGATCCTGACACTGGACACGTTCCTCTGACACCTGATGGGACATACCTAATGTATTAACGTCCCCGGGTATTTTGATTAAATATAGTTAAATCCGACTTCTGCAATAAATGGTGAAATCAAATCTAGAAATTCATCCGCATCTTCCAGACTCCACACTTAGGGTTTCCCCGGATGAGCCTGAAGACCAATACTCAATACTAGCAGAAGTACAATATCGTCTATCGTATCCTAGATCACTCGAAACAACATGCAATTTATAAGTTCATTTACCGATTTTCTTGAATGGATTCCCCGAAAAAATGGGAAACAATGAGCCCCAACTCTTTGGATTTAATCCTGGCCTTAAAATATTTCACATTTGCTTAAAAGTTATTGACAACCAGGCATCGAGAATTTTCGGCAACACGGCAACCAGGTTGCCCTGGAAATCGGATTATGCTCCGCCCTCTGGGCGGAGCATAATTGCTTAAAGTTGCTTATTGGCTCCTGCCCCCCCAAGCCACGCCCTCTTGGGCGGGGTTAAACCTGGAAATCGTGAAGTAGGCGGAGTTTGTTGCCCTGGAAAAAATAATTTTCTCGATGCCTGTTGACAACCTCGGATAATGAAGACAATTGGTGAAAAAATCATTAACATGATTCTAAAATGATAATGTAGAATAAAACATTTGAGTCCCGGAGAAATGCAGGCAATCGGGGAGAGTGGAGAGTACTGGAAGATTTTCGGAATTGTTTCAGAGACTCGGTGGCATATGCGTGTGAAATGGATGCTGGAAGGTTGAGCAAGGAATCGGATCATCTTTCGAATGATCTATAATACATTTTTGTAGCATTGGCTGAAGAAGTGCGATGTCCATATTTAGCTGTGTACGGAAAATTGAAAAGTGGAATAAAAAATCCTGATATCATCTGGCTACAGAGAGAGAATTTTTTGTTGGTGTTTAGAAAGAGTTGGTACCACATGCAGATGGTCTCCTAGGGTCATTATAATAATAGTGAATACTGAATAGTCTACCTTCGGCGTTTCCAAGTAATCTGGGTTCAACATACACTAAATGCTCTCCTATGTAAAAACGCCGGATGATATCCTATGCTACTTCTACGTGTCTAATTTAAAAAGGGCTATTAGGAAATGTGATTAGATCATCTCTCTTCATTCTGCTACTCATCCACGCTCTCTCTCAATGAGTCTGGATGGGAGGAAGATGAATGGTTCGTAGTTCAGTGGTGCAACTATTTTGATTGCGATGTCCATGCATAATTAATTGATAACAGATTAGAGATTACTTGCTAATTTAAACGATGATCTTTCATGTCAATAAATAGATGAAACATATCAACGGGTGTAAAAAGAGTGTTCTTGCAGACTACATTAAAATACTACGAATCAACTCTGTAACTAGAAACATTACACTTCGAGACTGGTGAAAATATTTCCAGGAAACTTGTATTCATTAAAATGTCTTATCACCAGCGGCTAAAAATAATTTAGTTGCTGAAAAAAACCTGGGCTTATTATGGTGCTTGACAATAAAGCTATGATAAAATGAGACTTATTGAAATGCAGGGAGGTTCTTGGGTCATCATGGTTTAATGTTTAACCAATATGTGGCGAGATACTATTACTACTGTCAAAATACACCCAAAACCACAATACAGCACATCCTTGAATTTAGTCAATTTCAAAATTTTTGCAATTTTATTCTTTCGTTTTTGGAAGAAATTGTGGCTACTTAATTGCTAATCAGTTAACTTTTTCATAGAATTACTAAACTGGTTATTACAAAAACAAGCAATTTTTTAGACGTTTGACCGTTGCCGTTTTTGATCCAACATGTGGAAAAGGGTCAACAGCCCAATACTTTGTCTACAAAAATACAAATTGATGCAAACTATATAAAATAATATTTGCCGATGTAGTCCGAGAGGGCTTAAAAGTTTTGAATCCCTTTTGAATCCCAGTTTAGAGTGATAGATGATTCGTTTTAGTAATTAGTAATTAGGGACCAGGGTTTGTGTATCTCGCTTGATATAATTACCCCGGACCCTTCTGGAAATTGCATGTTTGTTTGATTTTATGAATTACTTATAATACTATCATATTTTATAAATTGCAAATTACAGATATCGTGTAGTAATTAGTAATCAGATTCGCCTTGACTTATTTTCATTGTCCTCATTCACATTTTGGGTGCATATAATATATTATAGCGAACATGGAAAGGAGTTGGTAGATATAAGCATATACCGGAATCCCTGAAAATGCTGAATGAATATGATCTAAAGTGTAAGTGGCACAAAGCAAATAAAAAGTTTGAATTTCTGAGAAAGTTTTTGATTATTTTATGAAAAAGATTTCCGTTCTATGGGATATGTCATCATAATGTAGTTACATGCAATTTTATTTATGTACTTAATATATATAAGTATACAAATGAGTTGAGAAGGATAAGGAACATTTTTTATTACTTAGTATAGCGTCTAAGGCACAGTAGTTAGTAGGCTATTATGTGATGCATAAAAGAGGAAAGATTTCAGAGAAATGAGTATCTGGCTGGCACTCTTCTTGAGATTAGTTTTGTATGTCTTACAAAGAATAAAGATTCTCCGTAACAGAGTCGCTCTCGCGAGGAATCGTGAGCTCCTGAGACATTTTCGAGAACTACCAATAATAAAATAAATAAATGGGTTACCTGGCAAAGAAAGTAATCAAACCTTTCACATCTCATAATATACAAACACTGCACATCATATATATACCTAACTGATATTCTGTTGCCGTTTGTATTAAAACCTACCGAAAATATTAATAAAAAAGAATTTGATGAATTTGATATAATATTAGATTACAATATGAGTATACAATAAATTAAACTTTTAGTAAATAGTTTTAAAATTGTGTCAAATGATCATAAACATTTTTTAAGATTCAGCACATTGAATTCTGTCTTTCTGTCTGGTGATAACTCTCCACATGTAAAAAGACAGCTTGGTATATACGCATTTAAAATCTTCTTAATACTTAATACATCCCGGGGTGTTTTAATACGAACTGAGTTTCAATACAGAATTGAATATTATGCAGCGTTAACTGACTAGCCAGTAAAATAATAAGCGATGAAAAATTAAAGTGAAACGGACCGGTAAGTGTTCAAGAAATTAGGTCTGTAATTAATAGAAGATGGTAGAGTACATGGGAATTAGCATTAAGGGCACCTGGTGTAGGATCAACAAAAAACGCATCTTGGTATTTGGTGAGAAAATATTGATCCTTTCGTGGAGTTAATATTGTGACTCACGCATACTTAATTAATATAATTTTAAATCTATAGCTAAGTCTCGAAGAATCTTTACTAATGTAGTAATGAATCCCTTCTATTTGCATAAGGACACACGATCTTTCGACTGAAAATGGTGAAATAAGTGATGGAGTTTTCAAGAGAAATATATTATCACCTTAGTCAAGAATTGCACCTAATTAATAGTAATTGTGTGGCTAAGAAAGGCCAGTATTTGTCTTGCAGACTCTCAAAGGAAAAGAACATCGGCTGAAATGCAATGAGTAATCCCTCCTTAAGAACGCTAATGTTATACCTAATATTATTGTCACGCTTCGGATATCTACGTATTTACATGTTTGTGTAATGTAAGATATACCTGAGATCATGTTTCATGCAATCAGAATGTCATGAAAATAATTTTGGGACTTAAAAATACAAAATTTATGTCCGGCTATTCTTAATACTTATAAATATTTTGGGAAATTAAAAACTGATAAATTTTTCCATTTTTTTACAATTTTTGTTGTTTTTCCAAAGTTTGTTAATATTTCTCCAAATGTTTGCAGTTTTTTTAAACTATTTTCTAATTTCTAGCATATTTGTAAGAATCAATGAAAGCCTGGGCTATAATAATTATCATTGTTTCGGATTTTAAGAGAATAATATTTCTTTTGTTGTAGTTTTTGTTTTTAGAAAATATTTTGAAAATGAAATAAAATATCCAAAGTCTGATTAATGGTACGCCATTAGGTCTACCTCTACGTAAGTTAGTAAGTAGGATAAGGGAAAGAAATAATATTTGGCAGATGTAGTCATTATATTATCGTTGTAGGTACTTTTGCAGTGTAGTTTGAGTTACTTTAGTTTCGGATGGTGACGAAGGATTTCCGAGAGTTGATCTGCGTGAGAGAATGATGCCTTCACTTTTGAGAAGGATCTTTTCATCCTTGTTCCTGAGTAAGTTACCTAAATGGTTACGTGATATCCCATCGGTAACCAACTTACGTTAACATTTCGTATCCTCAACTGACTCATCATCAAGAATTTTTCAATTGAAGTTCTATTCGAATGTAGCGAGGTGAAGGGTGGACTAATATTTCTATTGTTATTTGACGAAATTATTCCTTTAATCTCTTATGTTCGAAACAATAGAAACAAAACTCGGGAATCAACTCAAATAGAATTTCCCTGCGGAAGGTACTGAACGATAATGCTTAATCCAATACCTGATGTCCATGGCCAAAATAAAAATTACAATCGTACATTAATCATACCTACGATTTTTGCTGATTTCCTAATTTTTAGTTTGCATGTATTTCAAAAAATATCGGAAAAACCTAAAAATGTGCAGAATTTCCAAACTGGGTTTCTTTTCTGGTTGCGAAATTTTTTGCGACATCCGTTTCTATTGTTTTGAATATAATAAAGGTTGGAAATTCAAATTTCTTTGTTCTCTGAAAGGATTGCGAGGTAGAATCTTGGATAGCGGAATACTCAGCCACTTTTCGCAATCGCATTCCGCACTCTCTAAACAGCATGATATGCTTGGCAAAAGTAAAGAATGAAAATCAAGGTGCATGCATGCTGTAATGTGTGGACGTAGACCGTAGACTTGACTAGAACAACAACCATCCGAAGAAAGAACGAATAATTTTTAAGGCTACCTCAGCTACATCAGAAATCACCATTCCTTCCAATTTAAAAATATTATATCTAAATTTGGTTATCCTAGGCGAAATCTTCACTTTCTACTCCCATTTATTATTTTTTGAAACTCTATTTTTATTTCACAAGTTTAAGAATTAATTTTTGCAAAAAGTTACAACATAAAGTGCAGTCTATGGCCTATGGGGATGTGATAAATCCAGCATGCAACAAGCGACGTAGATGATTGCATAGATGATTGCAAATTGAACCACCTATAAAGATAATGAGCAAATATTATTTTAGAAATGTGCTACCTCTTAAATAATAGAACCATTATAAATATTAATTGCCCTTGTTGTTAATTTCTGTTAATTGAAACAATATCCGGGTGTGTCTTCATTTTTGGTTAGATAAGTTATTAAATCATCAAAACACTTTGCATGCTCATGAGGTCACGAAATATCACGAAAGCGATTATATGCAGCTTGAAAGAAAATAATTTATTTATTCTAAATATCTAAATTAGAATATCTAAGAATATCTTAATTAATTTAGAAGCTATGTGTGTATTTCGGCGATTTCATTAATTTATGACTTGTCCATAAATGCAATAGGTTTCTATTATAATCACGGACTTTTTTAATTTAGAGCTTTTATTAAGTATTTATAATGTTACATTGAATTACAAATAGGAGACATTAAGAATAATTTCACGAGAGTCATAGTCATAATTATTGTTAAGGCATCCTTAAAGCATAATAGTAATAACTAATAAGGTAGAATAGGTAGAAGTTTGTTTTTTGAGGTGGTAGACGGAGAGACTCTCTAAAATCAAGATTAGCAGACTGAATGACTGAACTGACAATTCTGACAGACTCAATTAGGTCTTCCTCTCATTCCCTGCAATAACAACAAGCAAGACTCACTCGCTGACTGCAGGAAAAAGTACCTTGCAACAATCGCCATTTAACTCCTATTCCTGGTATTAGCAAATAATTGTAAACGAGCTCTGCCTGCTCTCCTCTTTGTACTTTATTCCATGTACTCCGTCCGTCCAATGCAATCCTCTGTCGTTCGTTTCCCTTAAAGCGTTTTGTCATCCTATGATAACTGTTACTCTTTACTTACTACTCTAATATTGCATAATACACTTACACGTATAAATACATCACAAAATGTCTGCTCTGCTGCTTTTTCTTCGGATCCCTTGCTCTTTTCTGTGTTCCCGAGAGCTACATATATCAATGGCGTATATGCAGCAGTTTACTTCGGGGAAGGGGTCAACCCTCTCAAGTCTTAAAATTATATTGCTTACAATGAAATTGTTAAGGTAGCCTTAATCTTAAATGGCAATAAAACAACTAAGCTTTTGAAATAAGAACAATTAACTAAATTCTAAATTTTAACACAAATACTCCTGGAGCACACGAATTTATGCAGTTTGTGCCAACATTACAGTCAAAATTAAACATAATTTATTTCCAATCACGATAATTTTTGCATGTTTTGAAAAATGTTTCATTTTTTTGGATTTCATGGGGGAAGCTGGTTGAGCCCTTAAAGCCGTTGTTGTATACGCCCATAGCCATGTGCCAGCAGAAAGTCTGACGACGGCACTCTATATAATGTGTGTCTGCTATATATGGATTATTTAGTATAATGAATATTATTATTGGGTATAAGATAAGATAAAAGAGTGACAAGACAAAGCGGTTTTATTTAGCATATAGAAACAAGCAGGGAATGGGAACAAAGTATGAGAGTCGAGTGATTGAGTGAAACTCCGGGCAGCGACCAAACACAGCACAGTCAAGTGAATTCCAAGAAAATAAATCCGCGGAATGCTATTTGTGAATAATATAAAGCACACGTAGGCACTTGCCGCTTCAGCAGACTCGATTCTATTCTCATTGCGTTGCTCTGGAAAAGTTCAACACAGACAGGATGGATGGACTAGTTAGTACAACTACTTTTAACAGTTCACAAACAATATTATTAGCGCACTACTTAAAACAACCAAAGTTCAGCTCAGGGTTTCCAAATGTCGCATAAAATATATTTACTCATTTCACGATTTCTCTATGTAGACGGCTATTTTACATTTTACACAGCTAACAGGCCATTCTAGGAATCGTTTTGCATTCTATGATCAATAAAAAGGCCGTTTTAGCAGCTTTTTTGCATTTTAATCAACCAAAATGCCATTTTAACCCCATTTTTGCATTCTGATCCACCATTTTAGTCGCTTTTTGAATTCTCAACGACCAAAATGTCATACTAACTTTTTGCATGTTAACTAGCGTATATAGGAATTAGCTAGCCTACCTTGAATTTCAGACAGTTATACATTTTATTTTAACCGCGGCGGTTTGGCACTATAGTCTTTTTTTGCAATTTAGTCCTTTTGAAATTTAGTCAGCCAATAGGTTAGGTTATTTATTTTAGTTAGTTAGTTTAGTCTGCTTTTTACATTGTGTTCAATGAAAGGCCCGTTAGCCGGTAATTTTGCATTTGAATGCACTAACATTTTACTTTGATACATTTTTGCCTCAATGAAATATTTGCAAGAGCGAATATATTAAATTAATATTAATTAAATTATAATTTTGATTTGAATTGAAAAATAAATGAATTGAAAAAGAAACCCTGGCTAAGGTAGATCACTGGATGATGTATTCGAGTCGTGCATGATTATAGTTATATAGGGAAGAAGGAAAGTGGAGGAAAGGTAAGTCACGAAATAGCAGATTGGGAGTTGGAGCGAATGATGTGATTGTCTGAGTCACTCGGGTTCCTTTGGGATTTGTTAGGAATTCTATTTCCATGTAGAGAGTGGACCACGTAATCTGTGCACTGACTTCCCTTATACTCACTACATCGATACATCCGTCTGTTTCGTCTTTCTCCGATGCTCCATGCCCCGTGATGCCTCTCTCGACTCAATGACGAATTATTTATTTCGCTAATTGCATTTATCGCTAAATTCCTATTTACGAATTCCTTTTGCGCAGCAGTTTAGAAAGGAAAGAAGTGAATTATTAAGGAGGCAGGAGGTTGACCACTTATTGGGATACTTTCGCTGTTGTTACTTCGTGTGAGCATGCAATTCACCTAAACGAGCCAACTGTTCACCTTCAATCCATTGTGACACCAATTCACAGAAAAATGTTGCCAATACAGTTCCCGAAACATAACTTTTATAACAATCTTACCGTTCCCACTCTATAATTCAAGTAGCCCCATTTATTAAACCTCGTCTGATACTTAATAGTAATGTCTGTCCGTCTGTCTCACCGTCCGTCACCATCTTTTGTAACCCTGGCATAAAACTTAGATTTATTTTCTGATTTCCACCCGGGAAGTCAATTTCGTCCACGACCTCCTACAAATTCAAATATACATATGTAACAGAGAGATAAGCATTTCACTGATTTAATTGCATGACACCTGGATATTGGTTCCGATACTTTGGTATTCCCGTTTTGTTGTATCATTGAAAGATACTCCTACTACCTATGTATTCTAAGTGAAATTGGCTAAACATAAGCAACACAGTTTTGTAGCAGAAATAGTATGATAAAGTGAAGGAAATGTCATGGCTGAAAAGGAATTTGACAGATTCTTGGAATTCCCGGGTAGAAAGGGAGTTTTAATAGAGAGGAATATACAATTATGATATTTTATTTACGGGAAGATTATACATAGTTTCTCCTTGTACTAAAATGAGTCAACCTAGACAAATCGGCATTTTGTGGAAAGTGCACGGACGCACGAAGAGTTCGGGGGATAGTCAATCCGATTCTTATACTTAATGATATAGTTATATATTATTATTATGTATGTATAGGGAGGGATATTATTAGGAAAGCGTAATCTTGTAAGGAGATCGGTGTTTTGGAGAGAAAGAGGAGACCCGCTGTCTCACCGGAATCCAGAACTAGTAAGCGATGCCATAGGAAACTTCTCCAGCCATATCTACCCAACCAACATATGTAACCATTTCCAAGTTCCCCGACTCATATTCTTTACCCTACCCGAGTTCAAACAAACTTCATGCACACACCGACTTCCATGAATTCCCCGTTTGATATTTATAAGCTACATATGGGCATTCCATTCGAATAATGCTCTACTCTGCTCTAAGCACGTGTGAACAAACAAAAAGTCCTTCTGACAAATATTTATATAACCAACTCACAAACACGAAATCCAGGCACCCAATAATAATATTTATGACTCATACTAAACTCAGAGAGCTAGGCACTGCAACACTCAATATAAGCAGACTGCAGACTATTAAGCCTAAAAACGTTCCTAGCCTAAATACATGGGGCATGCATGGGGCCAAAATATGGCCACAAAAACTAAGAATAAACATCAACAATGGAAAAAACACTAAAAATAGGAAATGAGCGCCAAAAATTAAACATACTAGACAGTAAAATGTAAAATTGGCACTAAAATTGAAAAATGCGCATAAGAAAAGAAGTTCCAAAATGAAAAAAAGATGTAAAAATGGTAAATAGGCACCACAAATGAAAAATGTACACAAAAATAAAAAATCAAAAGACTGAAATGGAGGAAAGGCGCTAAAAAACGAAAAATCAAAAGAATGAAATGGAGAAAAGACACCAAAAATAGCAATGAAATCACCAAAAAATATGATACAACTTAAACTGATTTGCCTGATTTTTCGTGTCTTGTTCTTACCTAATTATTCTGCTTAAAAGCATTGAATATATTTTATCTGAAAATGGAAAAAATGTTAAAATGTGCAAGTTGAAATAATAATATGAAAAGTCGATTCCTAAACACAGAACATAAGAGTAGAGTAATTGAATATTGCTTGCATATCCGATCTATGATAATAAACATATTATTTATATTTTCCGTGGATTCGCTATTATGTTCTTATTCAAATGGCTATCCAATGCTCCGTCCCAGTCCTACTATCCCGTTTCGTTTAGAGTTGATACGGAGGAAATACGTCAAAGTCCGAAATCGGAACAAGCGGAATCAGACTGCTGACGGAAGTAGATTTCCAAGAACTGGGTGAACTGAAGCAACATGCTCGCTCGACTCACTCCTTCCACTGCTTAAACTGTATACTAACTATGATGTACTATGGACTATGTAGTATGTACTGCATGGCAAATAACAATTCCAACGAAAATCCTAAGAAGGAAAGTTAAGCCGCGCAGTCTGCTTCTTCTCAATAACTCACACCGCATAAAACAATTACCAAACGTCTTTATGCGCCTATACAGGACCTTCCGTCTATTCCAAGTACAATTAATAATTCAACACTAATTGTACATCTTTCTAATTTATTTACATATTTTAATTTCCTACTATCCTCTTCTATTTATATTTTCGATTTTAAATCATTTTATATCCGAAGTAAACCATATAAATATAATTAATTTTCAAGGCTGTATCGATGCCCACCGCTGAAATCCAAAAAAAATAGATTTTCTTTTTTCAAAATTCCAAAAAAATGTTTACTATTCAAAATGGAATATTTATAGAGGTACCAAAAAAAATTTCCACAAAAAGAGCCTATTCGCAGTATTCAGGATATATCTGACATCTCCGTTGGCCCTGAACTGAGTTCTAAATTCGATACTGCTCATTTTATGTTATGATGTACAGATTCATCATAATATTAAGTGTGCAGATTTTTTTGGCACCAAAACGTTTGTAAAAACAATGTTAAAATGAATTTGGTAGGTTAGGAGAGTTATTTATTGCATCTAAGTGTATAAATACGCAGTTAGTTAAATGGAGTTTGTATTTAGGTTGAGCTAGGTTGAGCTAAGCCATTAGTCATCCTGACTAGTCCGATTATTGTGCAACTTAAAAGCCCAAGTCTAGCTTTGTTTGTGAGTCTTTGTGCATGACTTAGAAGAGCTCATGTATTTATTTATTAGAGAATTTGACACGCAATTCACAGGAATTTGTCTTTGTACCTCCACTATTAATGCACATACATACATACTACGTAGAATTTATAGCTGCTCTATACAAAATATACTAAACCGTGCTGCTGCCACTGTGCACAAATGATAATCTAGTACAAACATCACAGAGCAAAAATTCATGGAACAAATTAAAAACATTCATGCGTTAAATTGGTTCACTGGGATCGGGGATTGGACTCTGCAGGAATATTAATTACTATACAATATGGCCTATTCCAGGAGGCCACTGACTGCCCGCTGCTAGTACAATTACTATATATGACTATGTTAATTGCTACTGGAAGTGGAATGCTATTAGCGATCCCTGTTGCGTTATCCTACATCCACATCAGAAAAACAACATTGTCCAACCAGTACTAAGTACATAACTTTTTACGCAGTTACAATAGTTAATTGGCTTTAAAATTCTGGGAACTTAAATACTTATCACTTGAACCAATTTAGGAAAAATGAGTCTTTGATGGTTTGTTATTGAGATATTTTAAAATATACTCAGTTTAAAGGAACTATCTTCAGAAAATGTTGCTTTAGTATAGATACTGTCAGCAGAATGTGCAGCGGTGTGCATTCTGACCTGCGTTTTGCTGTCATGGGATTGGCTGATTTAAGTTCAGATTAGCCAATGAAATTGCAGATTTCCATGACAGAATTTTATAGGTTTTCCACTGGGGGTAATTTTAAGGTTTTTTATTGCGACA
>JABASH010004411.1:0-14068 GCA_019776445.1 Tomocerus maximus | reverse complement strand
CTGTCTCTGCGAACATCTCTTAGAATCATACTACGTCGTATTTTTCAAAATCAGAGTGAAATGCAGTTTGTCTGTTTTGTCTTGGCTCGTCTCTTTGAAAAAATGTAATTGTACTTCTTACTTACTATCACCATCAGGAGAAAAAATGGGGTTGCCGCTAGTAGAAACTAAATAATAAATTTGGACTGGACGAGTCGGAGTCGTATCTGGTCTATCTATCTGTATTTGTTTGTTTCGTGTTTATCTTAGAAGCACATTGAGAGAGTATGCTGAAAGAATGCCGAGTGAAATCAAACTTGAGATTCGGGTCACGGTCTGACCTACGACAACCGACAAGAACATTTAATGATAAATTCATCCAGAACATTTATTAGGGTCATCATGAAGATTGAAGGTTTATTGTGGACAACACTCTGTCCAATGTGCATGCAATACACATACAGCAAATGGGATGACGATACCGCTACCCAAGTACACTCAGCAACATTGTCTTGACTTTCCAAATCAGAGAAGACGAGCTCAGCGTTTCTAGTATGTATCTGTGCTGTATGGCTACTTACCCGGATTATAGTAAGCAACACTATCGTAACATATATTTATCTTTATGTAATTTTCTTTAGTACTGCTGCTAACACAAAATAAGCCACACACTTGAAGCAATAGAGACTGCATACGTACTTCGCACAGCACAATAAAGATAAGAAAGAAGATCTAATCTGGAAACAGCAGTAGAAGGCGAATCACATGTTTTATCGCCATTTTTCCATTGTACGACCGAGTGCAAAGTTCTTTCTTACTTTTACAATAACCTATATTGGGTATAATAGTCGCGTGTTATAAAACGGAGCTATGCTCAGCTAGGAAGAGCGTTATTCTGTTCGAATTGGTGCAATGTAATGTGATATGAGTCTGAGTATCTGTAGTTAACAAAAAATATATGAAATCTTCTACTTAGAAATAGTTTCCTATTCAATTTTTTCTTTTCGCGAATCCTACTACGTCGAAGCAATGTAAACCCCGTAAGAAGCTGTGAAGATCACGACTCCATGTAAAGAACATGACTTGGTTTGTTTTGGAGGGGTAGACACTAGACACACAGTAGTATGTTTGAAGAGATTCTAGAAAATGGTCTTCCGTCCTTGTTAGATTTCTTATGAGATAGTGATGTTTTCAGCTGCTTAGAAAATGTGGGATGTGCCAGTGCAAACAATGCGACTTGTTTCTTTCATTTCATTTTATGACTAACAATAAGCGTATAGGTAGTTAATACGCTAGAGCAAAGGTAATCCTAGAAATGCTAAAATAGATAGTGTGTACCTAGTGCCTAGATGAAGTAAAAGAAATGGAATAGCTTAGAAAGCTAAAGCCAAGACGGAGCAGGCTATCAAGCTTACCTGGAGATGAGAAATCGCTTAGAATCTCACACAAAGAATGGATTACGACAATGATCTGACTATGAGAAAGAAATGGAACACTTCAGCAATATATTACGAGGGATAAAGTTCAGATTCTTTTTAGCAAAAAATACATTAGATCCTCCTATTTGCAGTTACATTATATGCACACACTCCTCCAATATACGAGTACTTACAGATAAATAAGGTACCTACCTGCTACTCATGTACGACTCACGTTACTCCTGACTTAAGTAGTCTGCAGCACGAATCTCAGTTTTCAAAGCAAAAAGCAGTGCGTCATACATACGGGATCTAGGAAAATATTTTTAAGAGAAAAGCTACCTACTACTATTGCATATAGAATTGGTAATGGAATAATCACGTATTTCCTATAGCACGTGCTAATACTTACGAATACCAACACCAGCAACTTGTTTGGTAAGCATTGTGACGAATATGTCTGTGTTCCGTCTATTCAGAGGAAAGAGAAATAAAAATTTCTGAGAAATAGAGAGAAAAATACGATTTTTATCCGCACAGTTCGTATTTCTAGGAAAAAAATTGCCGCCATCATATACAACTTGGTAGATATATACTACACATATACTGATTGGAAATATTTTGTGTGTATGTAGCTACTACGTATATAGTTTGCCAATATGTATGTATTTACGTATGTATATGTGTGTGGAGAAAGGAAAAAATAGGAGCCAAGAAAATCTCTGAAGGAACAAAGTCACATCAACTAAGTCAGTCAAGTCAGACAACAACAAAATAAGAGACAGGACAAATAACATTTCCAAAAGTTTGAAAACATACGCTGTAGTTCGATCATACTTATCCATCCAAGGAGAAATCTGATCTCGAAGGATTTGTTCGAGTAATGGGATTTATTTTCTTACGGTAGAGATATTTAGTACATGCATGTACATGGCTACAGTATTAGACTCTGGTTTGTATGCTCCGTACTTTCAGTGTAGTAATACTAAAGAAGTAAATATCTTGTGACCTAAATACTAACAATTCTGTAAGTGTGCAGAATATATTTCGATTAGGGGCACTTCCCGGCGCCGTGGCATTAGCTATTGGCTTTGGACCTACTACATAGTATTTTAGGTATCATTCTTGTGAAAGGGACGTGGGAGACGTTGAAAGAATAAAATTTAAGACAGCCAAGACACAAGTCAATTCCTCTAATAAGAAAGCAAGCTATGATGATATTTCTTGATGACAAGACTAGACGTGTACCTAAAAAATTACAACAATTCTACAAGTTAACTTATTTGCCACCTACACGACTTTCACCTACCCACCCAAGTTAATTCCCCGGGATAGGATAATGCCCGTATTCTAGGAGTTTGCTGTGAATGGACCTGATCTCATTCTCCTTCTCATCCAATAGAAAAGTACAAAAACATTTTCATGGGAGCAGGTTGTGTTTTCTTTGTTAAAGTATACTCAAGATGCAGACAGACACATGGAAAACTTACGTATAAATATCGACATAATCATTATGTCGAAAAGTTTCAATGAATTCATCACTGCGATTTATAAATAGAGCTTATCAATGGAGCTGCTCACCCACTCACTCAACTCAATTCCGACGGAGGAAAAAGGTGAGATGATATCCATCGGAGGGAGTTATAGGAGAAATGCTACACATTTAGGTACATAAATGTTTTCCATGGTTGTGCAGAAGGAGTAATGGCTATGGGAAGTCAAATCGAGTCAAGTCAAGGTTCCACATAAAAAGTTTCCAATCGAGTGAAAGCTTGGACTGGAACCGTGTCGTGATCGGGAAAGAGAAAGCAAACGTAATATACAGGGAGAAAGTATACATTATATACTTTTGCTAAGTACATAACTGAGCCGACAACCTTTCGTGAAGGGAAAAACAAAAAGTAAGTAGGTGGAAGAAAAACGAAAGTCACTGCATCGGATCGGGTGTAACGGATATCTGTGCAGACATATTATCGTAAGGAGCAAGGGACGGAGGTTCCTCCAAAGATCGGGAGAGTGCTGTGCCTGGTATAGTTGCAGTAAGTAGGTGGGAAGTAGGGACGTAATAAACGAAAGTACGCAGTGTGCAGCAATCGTGCCTTTCAATCTTAGAGATGCGATGGTGAGACACGATTGCTTACTACAGATACAGACAAGATAGATAGATAGTCAGCCAAGTCAGAGTGATAGATCGGGACGGATTGGATTGGGTAAGATAACTTGCGAGGATTTCTCCCAGAACCTTGCCATCCCAAAGACTTTCACTTTAATCTCGATCAATTTGAACTAGAAGTGTCCAAGTTAACTTCTCCGAACTAGATTCAACTCAACTTCAACTTATTGACAAAAAGACATGTTTTCTATCCTATATTAGATATACTACTCTGAAGTCTGCACCGACACCTACGTGCATACTACTTATAACTATCAATCTTATTTATTCACTTTTTAAGTAACATTCTTCTCAGTGCATTCAGATATAGTTCCACCCTATATTACTCACCCTCCACTACTTAGTACACTATACAAGACCACCCAAAATTCCTATACAGGTACTAATGCGTATTTCGGCTTCAATCAAGGCTCGAAAGGTGACCTGCCAAGAAATGTAGCCTAAGATGTATTCCAGATATTCTAGTACTTTCTGTAAAAATAAGCGTTGCCTTCTGTAGTCTCGAATTTATATAATTGTTACATATATCAGAATAACAATTTAAGGTGCTCCCGTTAAGGTACATTTACGCTACAATATTTTAACATAGAAGTTTAGCTTAATGCTTAGCATCATATACAGATCATGTTATTCAGACAGAATTTGTGTTTAGTCCTCATCAGATAAACTTAGTAGTTGCTATACGTATATTACTTTTTAATAAATCTCTGTTTGACTTCTTTTGCTTCTTGTTCTTAGCTTCGGTACTCTTATTGATAAAGTGGGATGGGAAGGTAGATATATCTGCAATAGATGAGTACACAGAATTCCTTTTTCTTCCGGATTCCAAGAAGTCCTCATAGGCAATCAACACGGTTCTTTTATCAATGTATTCTAGATTTCAAGGATTTAGTATTCGAGTCCTTCTCTGTTCTGATGACAACTAAACTAGTTAGAGACGGTCGACAAGAGATTTCTTCGACAGTATTACAATAGTTGGTATAGTGTTTTGATTTGATTATGCTGCGTTCTGACTTGTTCTGAAATCTTTGTAGTATAAGACTGAGTAGGAGGACAGCTTGTGCTTAGGACCGTATCTTGGCCAAAGAAACGCGAGTAGCAGGAGATAAGGAGACGTCATTGCGAGAATACATGCGTACAAATTCTTATTCTTGTACAGATGAGATCACATGCATTTATATTTGATTATTTTGGCTCAGTATTCGTCCTTTCACTGTGCTCGTCTATGTGATGTACATAAATAGAACCGTGCTTTGCTTTCTCTTTGAATCGGAATCAATGCCAAGTCAAACACGAAATGCGTATCCTGCATACGTGTAAGTATTAAGAGAGTGAAATGCCGTATTAGAGGAATTGTCAGTTCTAGCTGGATAGATAGGATCATGCTTGATTCCGAGTTTGGTTGGTTAGAAGAGAGTAGGAGAGAGTAGGACGACTTTGAATAACAACAGTGGACTTGATCGTCCTAGTTTGGTTGGGATTCACAACGCTACTCTCGTATGTACATAGAAAATAGATATAGCTCGAAAATTTGATCATTTTATCCTGGTCTGTGACTACGTGCTCTGTCCCTGTCTCATCTCCTCCATTCTTCTGTCGCTTTCACTCTTTTTCTTTTAGCTCAAAGTCAAACCAATGGGATGAGAAGGCTGCGGTACAAGACTTTCGCTTGCCTCGAGCAAAGTCTCATCATCACTTCTTTCTTACATCAACACAACTTTAGCAAGTAAACGGAACGCTCCTGCCCGGCTGTACTACAATCAGTGTCATGTGCCATTATTACATCCCAGTCTTCTCAATATACTTCTATGCACAGAACTAACTTTTATTCACTTTCATATACAGCACAAACTAAAAAAGGAAGATCTATAAATAGAAATGAAAAAATAAGGATGAATGGGGGCGTAGAAAAAGTAAGGACACTTCAATCCACATTCGCTGTTTCTCCCATCAGCTATGCCATACATAGAAACGCATTTAACTCACATCTAACGCTTCACGCACACCATATCTATAAAATTTAATGATTAAGACAAAACCCGTCAAATTCAGAATGCATCCAAGATGTATTCATTTTCAACTTCAAATTCCATTAGGACGTGACAAAATCTTCAAAATACGTATCCAATCTTTAAACAGCCAATAACGACATTTATTGCTAGAATAGCAGTAACTCCTGCCATTCCTACCATTTTATTGACATTGATTTCCAAAATCGAACTCCCTTCAGAACTGTAAAATTATTAATAGCACAGACACATTTTAGGCTCAGATTCCATGCCTAACCTCTAATGTTGGAAAATTCGGGAGATAACAATGAATGCATTATTACACCAATCGACCAATGGTAAACATATTCCGTCCACCGATTATCATCAGAACAATACAAATTGTATTAGACTCAATATATTTGTCTTCGCACTACCGCACTCTAAGCAAACATAAAACTTGTGTACAGACAGTTGAACAATGAGACATGCACAGTTAATTCAGACGTGGAGAAAGTAACTATTACCAATGAAGTGTGTGGAGTGAAATGGACATTTACGCAAAAATAAAAAGAATGTAGCAGAAGATCGGAAGTAGAATATGGGAAAGTCTTGCATGTGAAGTCTAAGGAGCAGAGAAATTTCAAGATGTCTGCACCGAAACAGTTGAGAGTTTTCGGATGATTTTGCTTCTTATTTTATTTTGTTTTGTCTAGTTGGGGGGCCCTGCTTTGTCTCCAGTTATTTCCTGGAGTGCAGTTGACTCTGTCGACTTGACTTTCTTTATTCTCATTCTTAAGGACAGAAAGTACGCGTGGATATTCTATGAGCTCCTTTAGACAACGATCGAGCAATATATAAAAGATTGGATTGTGTTCGCTTTGATTGAATTGGATTGGGTGAAGTTGGATGGGACCGAGAATTCTCCTCTCTTCTGACTCGATTGGATTTATTTTTCCTTATAACGACACAATTTAAGGCCTATCTATCCATCAGGATAAGAAATTGCCTTCGGCTAATGCTCATTCAGACGGAAAATCAACGACTACTATAAAACTCACCAAAATTCGCGTTTCGGCTAGTCAACGTAATAAACATTCGGACTGTGTGGACTGGATTGGAAACGATGTCGATGCATTGTACATTGTATTTTATTAGTATAAGTAATTTATCTAGGCCATCCTTATCACTTATAATTCCTTTCCCAGCAGAACTCCTATAGTAAATCTCAAATAAAGTGTTCATCAGTCATCCGCACCAAAAGCGGATAAAGAATACGTTTTTTGCTACAATAATACAAAATATATTACATATGTATTATAAATGTTAAGAATATGTAGTCCGCCTGTTATCCTCTTACCATCATACAATTCCTAGTCCCTATCACACAAAATATGGGTTTTGAGTTGCAAATCTAAATGAAAATTGCAACATTACACTAAGCAGCTACAGATGTCGTTTAGCAAAGTGCAAATTATGTACATAGTATGTAGGCACTTACCTATACATACAAATGTGTGTCAAGTCTCACGTATGTAGCACTGCACATCAGTAAAAATTCGGAACTTCCACTAATCTCATTTACATCGTTGCGTTTGCGAAACTGAAATTATTCACAAACAACCTTGCTGCATAGTAAATAGTAATTCATAATTTCTCTAACCGCCTTGTTATAGGTTTATCTTGCAGATGTTCATACTAGCAGATTCTCAGTACAATTAAAATTGTAAGGAAACTACTTATCCAATCGTTTGTGCATTTATTGCATGTGCGTTTATGCCGATGAGGTAAATATTAGCATAGTGGCAGTCGGTAAGATTTCTAAAAAATCTCACTGTTTCCAATTGTACATCACAATCCACAATTCTAGCACGGATTTAAGTATATCTGCCACCTTCCGTGGCATAAAGATCCTATTGTTGGTAAGCCGCTTTAGTTGGAGTTAGTAATCTGGCATTATTTGCTATAACGTAAGTATGTAATTTCAATGATAGAGATGTTCCAGATTTCTCTTCCTGTCTGCATTACATCTCTACTAGGTTGGACTAGCAGGCTAAGAAAGCAGGGTTTAACTTATAGCATTAATATGTATGACAGAGATGTGCAATACATAGTAAGCAGGAGAATATAGTGTGGGCATAAGTAGGAAGTCAACGAATTATGATGCCACTCCTGTTATGTGTGCTATAATACGATATATTTATTAGATGGAATGCAGAGAAAGATTGTTTATGTAATGCATTCCTCCCATTGTCTTCGTAAACATGCTTACTTTGACAACTTAATGCTCTGCAGTGTCTTTGGAAATTCATATCAAATTTTATGCTTCACCCTCTCACATAAAAATCTGAGAGGGAAAGTTCTCAGCTGTAGTTTACCATATTTGTGTCTTATCTATAAATTTATATTCAAAAGCTGCAGCACCATATAAGCATACTAGAGTGACTTGTGTAGAAACGCACAGCTTAAGCCGTATTATTGTATTATGCTAAGCATTGTAGTATGTTAAACATGTATTATGTAGTTACTTAGGCTGGGAACAAATTATTTATGCATACTGTGAACCAAAATTACCACTATAATAATGGTTTTAAGTCATTTCAAATCCTTGACACCTAATTATGATACTTGTCTTCTACAGTCACATGAACAGAATGTTTTGTTGTTTGTCAAAATGCTTGAATAAGTCAATATTAATAATTTTGTACTGTAATCTGCTATTTATGACTTTATTACTAATTCCAAACTGAATGTATGCAGTGCTTAAATGGAGAATGGAGCAAAGGATTTTGCCATGGATTAGTTGAGCTAAAATATTTGCAATAAAAATGTGAGAATTGTGAAATGCTTGGATTGACTGCAAAGAGAATATTTGAAAAAGCGTGTGTGGACTTACCTTTGAACATTAAGACATGGTAGGATGAATAAAAGAAGAAAAGAGTATCAGCATTTGATATTTGTTTATGCAAGAGAAGTACATAGCGGCTATAATACAGACTACAAGAGCAGAACAGCGTTACAAGAAAAGGCAAATCATTTTCAAGCATATTCTCCCACTGCATGATGCAATTTGCTGGAGAAAATCTCCAGAGTCGTTTCAGACGATTTAGAATATATGCAGACTACTCCAACAAAGTTGAGGAATTTTAATGCACTGTGACTTTCTAGCTCGTCCTTATGCAGAGGGCTTAGGCACTGTAGTAAGCTCAGATATACACTAGTTAGCTGTGGATATTAAAGCTTTCTTTTTCTACAGAGTCCTAGTGCATGTATGCATGTGCTGATCCTACCAAGCGAGTAATACAAAATTTCTCTAACTAGAATGCAATAGGATTACGCTTACTCGCAGTTCATTCTCAAATTCTACCCACACAATATATGTGTGCTAGTTTAAAAGATTGTCTCTTGATGCTTAGGAAAATGTTTCTGCAAATTCCCCTTTTCTGGCTTTATTCTGCCCCACTTTTGCTGGATACGACATAAGCACAACTAATTTATCTATGCAATAATTACTAAGTCGTAGAAATGTATGCTGCTTGTAATAAGTATCCTAGTGACTACTCATATACTTCTTTTGCATATATTTCTAAGTAAACTATCCATGAAGACCAACTACCGTTCAATTGCACTAATTTATAGTTCAAATCAGGTACTGACATCGCTTGATTACCAATCACAACCAATCATTTAAATGGAAACTTTATTTTCAATTTACAAATTCCAATTAGATTTTGTAAAATCGTACTTTGACTATTTAATGTTGCCATTTTCTAAGCATCAAAATACTATTACGTTGATAGATATTGGGAATTTTTAGCATACAAATGAGCTAGAATTGCTATTGCTTCCAGTCACGTAATTCTAGTCAAGAAATATATAGCTGGTTGTATTGCGATCCAAGTTTGAGTGAAATTGCCACTATTCTTTGATATGCATACATAGTGCAGCTATTTAACAAAACACATTGTAGACACGCATATTTTCCTCTAATTACTCTGTAGCTATATGTGCAGTAATGAAATTCAAGCCCTATGCCATAAATAGAAGCAGAGTATGCATATTTACATTTAATGTGTGTAATATGGAGATTCAACAGCCTTCTCAAAACAGTCAGCTATCACACACATTACGTAGGTAGTTTCACTTCCACAATATGCAGTCGTGTTTTGAGCAGACAAAATCGAGTATGGCAGTATGAACTGTGGTTAAGTATAGATATTGCACACAAAATATGCATGTAATGTTTGTGTATGTAATTATAATGAGAGAAATGAGCTCAAGTCGAGGAAATGTTGTGCTACACTCAGTCATGTGAATAAAAGCACATGTAATTCTTGTGTGTATTACTTAAAGCACGCAGAACGGCTATAATAAAGCATAAAGTTGTAAGAGCTAATATTTTAATTCAATTCCCGAATATCTGCTTGCTTGGTTTATGCCTCTCATAAACCATTGCAGCTGCACATATTAGCAAAATATGCCGTTGTGTTCATGTGAGGTCCAGGTTTATTAACAAAACACACTCTGACGGAAGTCAAACCTAGTTTCATATAATCTAATAAATACAACATCTACCATTATAGCCATTCAAAACACTACTACTCTATAAGCTACTTCTTAGCTAAGAATCCTAAACAAATTCTGAAGTGTGCATGGACAAGAAATATTTAATATTTACTGCACTGAACAATTTATATTGCCTTTTAAACAGATTTCTTAGAAATCAGTTGCTTGTTGTGCAGCATATATTTATAATTACGTCAAGACAAGCTGCACTATATATTAAGCAACTGCCTGCCACACTTCTAGATTGCGAATGAAATTATCGTTCCGCAAGGCTGTTATTAAATAAAATTTGGTTGTTCGGTTGAGATATTGCACGGTGGAGTTATTTAGTGAAATTGTGATTGAGAGAGCACATATGGTTGTCTCGTCAGTCGATTGAGCAAACGGGAGTCTGGAGACGAGTATAAATGGCATGTTAAACATATTCCCTTCATTGAAGCTAATCTTGCATGTGAGTGAAGTGAGTTGTATGGTTTAGTGTGTTGTGTTGTGCAGAATGCAGTGCATGTAGGAAAAATTTGCAATCCATCGTCCAGCACTCACTCCATCCATCCCTTTCCTATTCGTATCCCATCGGGCTTTTTGTAACTATCGATTTCGCATTTGTCAAGTCAACTCTGTACCCTTTAAAATAACTAGTTCAGTTTAGTTCTCTTCTGTTCGTCGGAGCTCTATTCAGTTTACTCCAGTTCAGTCCCACCATGGAAAACTACGTAAATTGATGCTCCTACCACTCACTGCATAAGCAATACATTTAATATATGCAGCAAAGCACTACCTATATTACAAATACACATGAATCAAATCAACTCCACCATCAGCCTCTCCCTCTTGATACTTCTAAATACAGACAACTAGTACCCAGGGAAAAGAAAGTCACGAACACTATATTCTCAAATAATATAATCAGCTATACATACAAATTTGTGAACCAAATCACTTCATATACATGGAAAATACCCCCACAACGTAGAATATCCTAATTGTCTCCGTTTACCTTTGCATAGTGATTGGAATTATAATTATAGAACTTGCTAAGTTACTTCTAGAATGCGGTGAAATAGTAATTTAGGTATAGCTAAGTTCAAGACACAAATGTTTATGCAGTTTAGATGTGGTGAACCAAGAAAGTTCAATTTAGCGTAGTATATTGTAATAGTAATGACATTTAAGAGGGATTTTATATTAAATCAAAAGGAGTTGGTAAATCTGTATTGTGGCAGAGTCAGAGCAAATAGAAGTAAGTAAGTAACTCTTTGGCATTTTCGTGTGTCGCGTCGCCACTAGTTATTGCATAAATGACACCGAGAAAAACGAGCTGTTCGTGAGCTAAGGAAAGTCGACTAGCAAACTAAAGGACACATCGTAGAGTCATCAAAATATTTGCGCGCAGTTTTGCACAGGAAATGTAAGAGGCATTACAAACCAAAGCTTCCTAATCCAGAATAACAAATCCATCAAGAAATACTTCCATTAAAATCAAGGCCTGTCTGCCAGTCTGGTCTCCGACCAAAGTAAACCATTACTCCAATATGTAAGAATATCAAACATCACACACATCACATCACGTAGTAAGCATATGTTGTCACTGACACGCAAAATAGTTCCCTTGTTGACAGCCAAGGCATACTTATATCAACTAATGGCAACTACTTAATTCATAGGCACATAGCTTAGATCAGCACGTCATCCTTTAATGTACTTGCTTCATGCAGCTTTATTTTTAGCCACAAATTGTAGTCAGATTAATCTTACGCTTTCCTAGTAATATTTGCTTTCCTTGCTTTCACTTTGCTTACCTTTACGTATATTAACAGGAGAGAATGTAGCACATTCAACCCACATTCGAACAAATATCCGTGTGTATTAGTCTATACACTTATTTGAATAGGCACTATACACGTCAATCTCAATTGCCTCCGCCGCCGTTGCGTCGCGGCTTACTCAGTGGCTATCCTCAATGAGAAAGTGATGAGAATGACAAAGTTGAAATTATTCATTCAATTTCATAATACCTATAGTGTTCTACATAACAGCTGCATATGTGTTCATGATACTTGGTAACACACTTATCCTTTATTAAATACAGGATCCAAGTATCCATTAATGATTCATCACTGAATTTTACGACTCTTTTGATGCACAGAAATTAAATTAGTCGATGATTGAGTGGATTGCTATTTAAACTATTTATGTATCACTAATTACATTCAAAATCGAGGTCAAAAATCTTTTAGCATGGTCTTTCTGGCTATTCAGTACATGTCTGCCAATGACTATGACACATCTGAGTAAAGACCATAATTGATCTCTTCTTTCCTTATGCGGATTATAATAACGACAGATATCATTTGCACTAATGTACTTTCTGATTTGATGTTCATTATTAATCCTATTGAGTTGAACTGGCTGGACTCATGTGTAAATGCAACATTAATGTGATCTTCTAAGTAGAATGACATACATACATGTACATAACGGAACTGTATATAGAGAAGGTAGTACTGACAGATTAGAAAGGTATTGAGAACAAAAGATTATTTTCTGTCTATAGCAATTTAATACAAAGTATACTTTGGATGTGGACATAAGTAACCTTGTAGAAAGTCACAAAAGGATCCTGATGCGCAGAAAAAAAGACCAGAAAAAGTAAGCACATTTTATTCACTAGCGTGAATGTTGGAGACGAGAGTTGAACGACATGGAAATTCGTCCATCTGTCCAACTAGTGGATTTAGTCAAGTCCAGCATCGTGACACGCAAAGCTCACCGGGAAGTCTTTTCTGATGAAATCTCAAAAGCTGGAGAAACTACGAATGGAAACCTACAGAACTAATAAAAAGACTAGGTACGATACTTTCACAAAAGTAAACTTTCCAACTTACATATTGAACATCATAAACCCAACCGCAATCCCGACTTCCTTTTTAATCGCATTGGATACACAACAGAAATAAATTAAGGAACATCGATTGTGGTATACAAGACATCATCAATGTACTAATTATGATAAGCTAAAGACTCATAAGTGGAAAATCGATATTAAATTCATAATATTCTAATATTAGTAGTACTAGTACTTTAGGTGGCCTATCAAAGTAGTACATGTTTGAAGTCTGACTAAAGCAGCATTAAGACCAATGCAGTAACAAATCAGGCTTCTAATTTGTATGCAATGTGGGTATATAATATTACTTTGGAATAGTAGTAGCATTTATTTGATACGATTTATCACGAGTATAATGAAATTAATTAGGACGACTGTTCTTTCAGGTAGACGAGTAAGAATTATGTATACGTTACAGTTTGTTTTAAAGTCAACCGGTTTGTATTGAAGCAAACTTGTGTCTGGCAAGGTAAATGTCTTCTTCAGTAATAATTTATAGGTTTTGCTTTAGAACAAACAAACCGGTTATGGAACAGTAGAAACGAGTCGTGCGTTTTAATACACACCGGTGTGTTTTAAAGGTAATGCCCCAAATTGGCATACACTTATTGGCATAAAATTTCCGACCCCCATACTGGCATAAAAATTCCCTTATTGGCATAAAAAATTCATTCGCTTTTTGGCATAAACTTTTTGGCATAAACATTTTCTAGTACTAGATACTGCGTAATGGACTGGAAGGTAAGGAAATGAAATGAATGATGAAATGGTATTTGCATATCATGCAGATCACTGATAAGAAGGCAGAGTCTTCAGAGTTCCTTCACTCCTCCAGTTGCAGTCTACATTCCAAACATGGCTGACTATGCCCATCATTTTATTTCACAAGTTAAAAGTAAAGTTACTAATCAGTTAGCAAAAAACGGCTACATTTATACACTAAGATATAAGTATAAGGGTTCCAATCATTGGGTGTGTACAGAAAGAGATTCATGTGGTGCTTCAGTAGTGGAAGAAGATGGTAAATTTCGTGAATGCAAAAAAGGGTGGGCTAATG
>JABASH010004410.1:0-14073 GCA_019776445.1 Tomocerus maximus | reverse complement strand
CAAACCCCGAGGTGACTTTGGCATAGTTTTCAAAGAATATTTAAAAATTCCCCATATGTGGTAGATTTTTTTTGACACACTAAAAAGTCCCCCTTTTTAGAAATCTTCCCTATTGCGCTCCAACTTTTTTCTCCTACCATTTTTAGAAATGTTATTACAAAAAAACTGAAAAAATCGGCCCAAAGTAGCCCCATTTGACCGTAGTGTAAAGCCATCTCTTGAATAATATTATTCTAATTCCTTATTCTACTTGAAATAATGATGACTGGCATAAAAAGAAACAATAAAGTTCAACGCACTTCTTACTCTTACATGTATTTATTACTGGTGACACTATAATAGTTAATGAGCAATTAAATTCCTGGCCAATTTTACAGTTACACATTCTTAAACCGAATGGAAAGCAGGAACATTAGTATAAGCAATACATCCTCTTCCTGAATTTAAAAAGCAAACGGGAAACGTAAAACAACTAGAAGACTTATGTAGAAGTGACCATGCATGAAACTCAGATTTGGCATTAATGCTGCTAAGACTACATGGGATATGTGGATAACTTCGAATATGTACCAAGTCATCTGTAAAATCATGAACTCGGAGCCGAAAGTCCCGATTAAAAAAGATTTATAGAGAGAGAGATTGCAAAGATGTACTTAGTTGGGAAAATTTGGGACTTTGGAGCTTTTATCACCTAAGCTTTTTAGTTTTACAGATGATGTCCAACTACAAATAACTCCCTTGGAAGTAAGAGTATTGCTTTTGCATATCTGCATGGGGTTCCAAAAAAAAGTAGTGCATTTTTTTGGAAAATATCAGATCTATTCCAGGAAATCCTATTTTGATTTTGATCTGTAATTATGCAAGCTGACGTCATTTTATTTTGTAAGAAATATCAGATAAATTCCAGGAAGCAGCTTTTCGATTCTCCTAATCATGAATAAACAAACGCAGATGACAGATGATTTGCTCAAATAAAAGTGACATCTAAGCATGTAAATAATTCATGACATTGAGATCGAAGTACACAGAGGAACATAGCAGATTTGCAGTTACTTCAAAAAATAATTTATTTAGTTAGGCATATTCGTCGTCGGACTCATCGGGTTGTTTTAAAAGTGTGTAACTGTTTTGAAACCTGCAAGTAGTGTACGTAATAGTTAATATTACGCAACTGAAATCGAATCTCAATAATGAATTGTATTTGAAATGGTTGAAAGCTATCATGTTGATCTCCTGTCAATGGAAAACGTGATGTAAATGTAAGTTCGTGAGACAATTGAAGCCTTGTTAGAATGCTTTTATTGCTGCTGCAAATAAATTGCAATTGGGACTTAAGGAAACTGAAAAGTAAGATAAGGTCAAACTTCATCGGTAACGAATTCTGTAAATTTATTTTACCACAATGCATTCTGTGCTCACTCATCACTATCACTGTCATCACTGTCATCAATATTCTCCATTCTCATTATTCCTTTCTTTTTTCATATATATCTTCAGATTAGCAATTCTGACTGTTGAGCAATAATGCTTAAAGTATAAATAATTGATGATTATACATTTTATTACTACCTATGCTCATCTGCTTAACGTAAATGGGATATTGAGAAGGGTAATCGTAGAAAATGATGATGAGCTCCAAGCCCGTAATCTGCCAATAATATTTACCATAATTGGCAACTACTGAGCTACATGTACCTGCAAACGTCAAGTAGGTATTTTAAAAGCTTTACATGAAATGACGAAGATCTGTGTCCTTGTAACTCATTTCAGTAAAAGCAGGCAAACGATCTTGTAATTAAGTGCGAATTCCGGTGTGCACTAAAATGGAAAATTTAAGGGCTGAGATGATCATTTGAGACAGTCCATAAAAAATATGAAACAAGGGCAATGGTATTATTGTGGACTCTTATCCTAACCTATAAACCATTGTTAGTGCAGCGGAGATTAAACAAGTACACGGCATATTAAGGAATGATGAGCATACAAAGGAAAAGTTATTCTTGCACGACGAGTGATATAAGACTTGTCCGTAAATTACATATAAACGACGAATAAAAAGGGAAACTCTCAGACCAAGACTCAAAGGACAAGCAAATCCCATAAATCTCGAAAATCTTTTTTAGCATACAGCTTGCTAATGCATTATGTGGCATCTCAAATTCATTATAGTCCGACTACAAGAGTTATAAGTTGTAAGTAGCGAACTCTAATAGCACTTACTGATTGTGAGAGGGATGCTCTTGACATCGTTTGAGTTCCCTTTATATTATCCTCTCTTACGTGAGTAGTTTAAAATAAAGACGTGTTCTTGTTCTTGTCAAATTACTCGTAAATATTAAAATTAGCAGTATCATATAGAAAAAGTGCAACTACTACCTGGGCTCCCACAACCAACCACAAAATTATGATGCCACAAGTATTCATTAGACAATATTCAGTTCAAATCGCTACTTCAAACATCAAATCGTTACTAGCTAATAACAACTTAGAAAACACCGGAAAACAAAGATTCACCATGCAGTTGTGCACACAGCACTTTTTTGAATGATGAGAATTGATGAAATGTTTGCAATTGCCTACTGGAAACCTAGATAACGTGGGAAATATTATACTTAGGATACAACAATGCAAGTACACGGCCCGTGTAACACTGGAAAAGTACGACTTTTCTTTAAAAATTTAAATACCGTTCACAGGGTTTGCAACATTTATTTATTTATTGAATCATACTGTTTCCTCACATGGAGGCAATTGTACAGCTGTCACAAATCACTTATTATAGCTTAATAAGTAGGAACAAGGTTAGAGATATTAATTGTATACTTATGAAAAGTATTTTTACATATAATGATGATTATTATATTAATGAAAATTACAAATTGTTGCAAACAGAATCGATACACGACAAATCTCACGGAGTAGTTCAGTCTCCTTCAGTTGCTTTTCTAATAAATATTTCTTTAGTTTTAGCTGAACATTAATTTGCCCAATAATAACTGTAAATAATATGATGAAAGGGTTCTATGCTGAGTATTTAGTACATGTCAATATTTTTTGCTCTGAGGAACTAACATCTTTAGATAAAAGAAACCAGAATGTAACAGCAGAGACGAAATTAGTTGATTATATCAAAAAATTATATCATGAGACACAATTGTGTCAATCAACAGGAATTCAAGTAGAAAGAATCTCCGTGTCAAGGGCTTAAGTTTGGCGTGTTCTTGTCCTGGTATCCTAATTGCAATCAAATCACCATCTCAAATTTTTTATTACTGTTTCGTAGTTTATTTTATTCAACACGAAATACTACTTAGGTGTATGCGAGTCTAAATTCAATTTATTCCATGTTATTCCTCAACTCAGTCAACTCAGCTCAGCAACAAACGTAATTAAATTCATGCACTCTTTTGAGAAAACAATTTCCGCATGTTTGCATGCTACATTCAATTATAGCTACTTCCGAAAATCTATTTTTGTCTGTTTATTGAACTTGTAAAAAATCATTATAGTCCAAAGACAAAAAATAAATCTTTTCATAAATGTCCTTTCTAAGATTAAATTATTAGGATACCCTTGTACGTAATAAATTTGAAAAGAATCAACCATAATTAATTACTTATACTTCATATAGTAATGTGTAGCCTTCTTTCGTAAAGTTAATTAAATAATGATTCAAGCCATTTCCTGTGAAATCCGCTTTTACATATCTTAAACCTTATAGACCAGTTGCAAAAAGGGCCGCCAAATGAAAAGCCTGTTGGCTTTACATAGGATTCCTGTGGTCCGCCNTAGAACATAGACACTTAACAATAACAACATAATGCTCCCAGCAGGCAGATACAACAATAATAGACCAGTTGCAAAAAGGGCCGCCAAATGAAAAGCCTGTTGGCTTTACATAGGCTTCCTGTGGTCCGCCAACAGGCTTTTCATTTGGCGGCCCTTATTGCAACTGGTCTATTGCGCAAGATCTGATCTGAAGATGCGATAACAAAGATGAGAGAAATGCCTTTTATTGGTAAATAAACCATTGTAAAACTGAGACAATTACAGAGGAACTCTCAAACAGATAAACATTAAATAATTTAATATGACGAAACAGATTTGAACGAATTTACGTAAATTGCGACAAACAACTATTTTGTTTTTAAACATAAACGAATTAGTAGGTGATAACGAATAAGTAGTGTTAATATTAATAGGTAAATGTTTCAGTAGTATCTGTAATTTGTAGTAAACTGTCTAATTTGTTGGTGTCCCATTGACGACAATTTTGCTGCGCAAGACAATGTCGAAAAATGTTTCAATAATTTTTGACATGGACATAATAGCTTACTTATGGGTTTTAGGAGAACTCATCAACAGCACATTCGTAAACATGACATATGGCGTAATCGTAAACTACATTGAATGGTTTGTAAACTCTAATTTGCATTATCCTAAATTACAATGAAGGTGTCGTAAACTTCCACAGACATTGTAGTCAACTGCTAGTTGACGTATCCTAAACTGTTTAACATCTTCATGTACTGGCACTGGGCAATTTGGCTATGTTTTTGGCAGGCACCTAACGCAAATGTTTACGAAACTGATATTGGAAGTTTACGATAAGGCCATTTTAGGTTACGAAAAAACAATGTCATGTTTACGAAAGTGCTGTTGATGAGTTCTTCGTATACCAGCTACTGTGTTCCACGACATGTCCACTTTCAAATGAGCTGTATCACGATTTTCTACAATGAACAAAACTAAAGTTACAGTGATTTTCAGTTTTAAACCATCCCCCAGTCCGGGTATGTCCGATTTTGCCCATTTACGAGCTCAGTGGTCCTATTCTAGGTGACACACGGAAAATTTGAATGTTGTAACTTAATCCGTTCGAAAGTTATCGTGTACTGTGTACAGAGATTTCTTGCCAGACAGACAGACGTACAGACAGACAGACGGACTTACAGACAGACAGATATAGTCAAACTATACAGAGTAACCTGAATGAAGCTATCTGAATAAAAGTATGACAACACGAGTAAGTCATACGAGTGAAACTCTAGTCTAGTATATCAATAAACCATTCACCATTCATCACCATTGCATATAAAGTAAGGGTATTCATGATATCTGACTGAAGAGACGTGTAGTGGTTTTTGTTTATACAAAGCAGCAGATAAAATATTATTATGTTCGATGATTCTATCTTAGCCATCATCTCCGTCTCTCGTCAATTTTATAAATCGTCTGGACGCGACCTTCTTCTTGCATGCACGAGTATAATAGGTTCAAGTAGGTTGTGGTCGTATCAGTATGCATTTGTAAATTCTATGAAGACGTATAGATGTACTTTGCATACGTACTACATATAGTTATATAAGTTTCTATGCATATTCTACTCTCTAATTGGTACTAATCTAATTATAGTAATTAAATGAATTGCATTTCTGTATTGCATAATGTTATAGAACATTGTATAGGCTGTCCATAATAGTCCAATCATAAAGTCATAATATCATTTGCTATTTATTGTTATCTACCTCCCGAAATCGAAGAAATTTTTATCTAAAAATTAATCTGTATTTTATATCAGAGTTTGGTGTGCTCCCCCGAAATATTTTACTAGCTCTGTCCCTGATTGTACTTTGCACTTGCATATTCAGATAAATAATATCGTCCCAAGAAACAGAAGATTTAATTTGTGTAATATTCCCTCACACATCTTCTTAGTAATACATTAATAGGATTTATATGAGTTAAAAGATGCAGAATAAAACTGATGATAATATAGATGGATATTCGTGTGAGCATCGTGGTGGTGTTCATGGACTTTTATTATGTTCTTCATCATCACAAAAACATTCCTCCACAACCACATGCTTCAATAGCCAATAACCTTTTTGCGCCTTTCAGTTGAAAATCTGGATCCAGCACTCTTCTGCGTTAACTTCTGGCGAAATCCAGAAAAGTACCAAATAAACAACGAATTTAATCAATAACAATTAAAACGTTACATCAAAATGAGTTTATAGTTCGTATTTTATATATAGAGTAATCGAAAACAACTATTTAGCATCATTTAACAAGTAAGTGTAATGATTCAATCCTAAAATAAATTATCTACAAATAAAACTGAGATACTTTCACTGACATTGTCTGGAGTTTGGAACCTGGAGTCTAGAGTCTAGATCATAAATGGGTGATAACAAATGATTTACTGGTTTTCTGAATGTACACTATCAACAGATTAATGTTTCATTAAGTTGCAAATTAAAAAAATACTTCAATTTGGGTTTGGTGTAACTTATAACCTTGATTCCGATTCCTGACAATGATAAGGGAGAATAACTGCGTTTAAATAATATTATAGAATAACAATATTTATGATGATTACAGTATTTTTACATTTGAGAATGGGAATTAAACTTTCTACTGTGGCAAATGTTACTGATGTCCTACTAAAGAATCTCTATTAAGACTGGTATTCATAAACAGTGAAGACGAAACAGTTTGTGGTGTCTGACAATTTGAGAGATAGATCTGGAAACTAAGTAATTAAAATGAGGAGTCGGACAAACTCTGGAGTACGGCTGGATTACTATCAAAGGCTACTCTACAAAACAATTTTGCGCTACCAGGTCAGTTTTTAATTGACATGAAGTCAATCAACGACTAGTTTATATACTCATAAGTAACTATCAACTATGTAAGTATGTCTGGAAAGGCTTAAAATTTCTTTCGAAATTATCATTTCATTCTAAAAAATCACAATCATCATTTGTATTTTCCATCGTGTGAACTTTCTGTTTCGCATTTAGCTGTAAATAGATCTTATTTAATACATCTCTCGTTCTGCAAAATTGTGGTTTATATTATTATAAGCTTTATCAATGTCATACGCATTTTTAATTTTTTAAATATTAAGGACCCAGTAACTGGACTTTTTCCTGCAAGTTCCACAAATAAACATGCCTGGATCAGAGACAATGTATATAGCATTATGTCCGTGTGGAGTCTGTCCATGGCATATAAAAAGAATGCTGATATGGATGAAGACCGAGCCAAGACTTACGAATTGGAACAGGTATAATGATAAATGATCTAATATGTGATAATAATATTATAGCATTCTTATGGCCAGTTTTAAAACGTAAATATTAATAAATTATTTAATGCTGTTCAAAGAGCTGTGTGAAACTGATGCGAGGCCTTCTAATGGCCATGATGCGTCAAAAGGATAAGTTAGAAAAATTTAAAACAACCCAGTCACCACTGGATGCCATACATGCAAAATACAGCTCAGAAACTGGCCAAGTAGTTGTCGGCGATGGAGACTGGGGTCATCTTCAAATTGACGCTATTTCATTGTATTTACTAATTTTGGCCCAAATGACAGCATCCGGTAAGTGATTAGTAATAATTATTTATGATTGTATACAAAAGGTAATAATTTTTTTGTGTTTTTGTAGGATTACAGATAATATTTAGTCTTGATGAAGTTGCCTTTATTCAGAATCTCGTCTTTTACATTGAATCCGCATATTGTGTTCCGGTAAGCTTTGCCGATTTTAGATTATTGATATCGTGGCAATTGAGACTAAATATATTTTCTGTATTTTAAGGACTACGGCATGTGGGAGAGGGGAGATAAAAGTAATCATGGACTTCCAGAATTAAATGCTAGCTCAATTGGTGTTGCAAAAGCTGCATTAGAGGCAATGAATGAGCTGGACTTATTTGGAGCCAGAGGAGGACCTTCATCAGTAATTCATGTCCTAGCTGATGAAGCTCAGAAATGTCAAGCTGTTCTGCAGTCAATGCTGCCTCGAGAGTCGAATTCTAAAGAAGTTGACAGTGGATTGTTGTCAGTCATAAGCTTCCCTGCATTTGCTGTCGATGACCCTGATTTAATTAAGCTCACGAGACAAACTATTGTGTCGAAACTGCGAGGGCACTATGGTTTTAAGAGATTTCTCCGCGACGGATACAAAACTCCTAAAGAGGATCCTACGAGATTGTATTACGAACCCTGGGAGCTACGTATGTTCGATAATATTGAATGCGAGTGGCCACTATTTATTTGCTATATGATCATCGATGCTTGTTTTCGAGGCGATAAAGACGCAACCCTAAAATACAGTGAAGCCCTTGATGAGGTAACTCACATTAATTATCAGCATTTGCCATTTACATAGCAAACCTACTAACAAATCTAAAATATTGGTCTAAAAAGCTCTTTAGAGTAGGAGTTTTACTATTAAATAGTTTACTATTAAAGAACAGATGTATGTGGTTTTAAAATGTTGGAGATCTATTTATGGTCAGATAATAATCAAAACTGAAGACGGCCTTCGATTAGTGCCCGAATTTTACGCTGTTCCTGTAAATTCGGTGACAGAAGAATATAAGCGTCCTGGTAGCCAAATCCGAGAACCTCTTGGCAGATGTCCATTTATGTGGGCCCAAAGTCTTTATATTGTTGGAAAACTTTTACAAGAAGTGAGATAATATAAATGAGATAAATATTCTCAAAATCGACTTACATAAACATATAATTGATTTTAAACACCTAGGGATTCCTTGCTCCTGGAGAACTTGATCCTTTAAATCGACGCTTATGTTCAGAGAAAAAGCCAGATGTAGTTGTTCAGGTGTGGTTTTGAATTTGTTATTGCCTTTAGCTTTTATTTTTTGAATACGAGCCAGTTGTGCATATTTAATTTTTTTCTAGGTTGTAATACTAGCAGAAGATAAAGAAATTCAAGAAAAGCTGAAATATTTTGACATAAATGTCCAGACTATTGCTGAGGTAGCACCCATCGAAGTGCAGCCTGCAAGAGTTCTTAGTCACCTTTATGCTTATTTAGGTGCAGTAATGTTAAATGTCCTAAATTCCAGTACTGTACCAGCTTGACTGTTGACATTGCAGTATTATGTTATCCAAACTTGAAAAAGTAACATAATTTTTTGTTTTGTAGGTCGCAATAAAAAGCTCAATCTGTCCGGTCGAAAATCAAGGGATGTTGGGATTCTCTGCACCAGCAAGCTATATTCTTTGCAAGACAGAATTTTTGCATTTACTCCTCAGGTTTGATCTTTTACTTTTCTCCTGATTTAATTTTAATTTCACATGAACTATTTCTAATGGCAGAACCAGATAATGTGTCTAAACTTTAAACGACGTTTTTATCATTTTTAAAGCTATAAAGATGTTGCTTATCGTTTGATGCTGGTTTTGACCTGTGAAAGTGGGATTTGTTTACGTAATTCAAGAAAGGAAAGTTCGTTAATCAATTGCGAATTATGTAGATAACATCCTTTTTCATTCACTGGATGTGGTTTTAGTTGAAAGTTATTCTTGTATTTTGAACACGATTGAATATTTGTACATTTCGTGGCGTTTGGCCTTAATTTTTATTTAGCACATTTATAATTTTAAGTTTCTGAGTCTATTGGGCCAACCGATTAAGTATTTAGCATAGCGATATATTTACGCAGTATATAAATTAACATTGCAAAGCTGTTGAATTTTTTGTACAAATTAATTTTGCAGTAGATTTGATAGTTGTTTAAAGTACTGTCAAGCAACTGATTTGAAACTTTTTCAAACAGCCCTGTCCCGGTTGCTTGAAAGTAAAGGTAATCTAGGCCGGTGCTTGTAATTTTTGTAGTTGATGGACCAACAAAGGTTTTACATCGCTTCTGACTATGATTTGATGATCGACAACTTCAAAAATGAGCTGAATTTCTTGAAATCTTCCTGGCAAAACGTTCTAGGCCGACCTTTGGTCGTCTTTACTTTCAGACAAGTTCATCTCGGTTAGAGTTTGTTTTAGCCGTTATTTTCAGTTTTGGTTTTGGTCCATAGTTTATAATATACTTAGCTTGTTTAATTGCATTATTTTTTTGCAAGTAAATGATTGCTTAAATAACCAGAACTGGTTTTGGGGCATGTGTATGCTAGCATGTGAGAATGTACAAATGGAATGCATTATTTGCAATTCAATTTTTACGTATTTTTAGCGGACGCATTTATATATTTTGTTGGTGGTAGATTCCTGTGACGTAGAGACCAGAGACAAATAATGGGGATGGTGTTAATATTAAGGAAATAAATGTTAGTTTGGAAAGGAAATTAGGGGTAGACTTGATGACTTTATGCAACATTTTAAGTACGTGACACTAGGATTTGTTTCCATGTTTAAAATTTCTGGGCAGAGTTTTGACTTGGAGGAGAATTACATGATGTATGACTCGGCCGTTTTGGCTCACAATTTTGGAAACGACTTGGCTTTTCTTACTAACAATTGGAGCAGTTTCCTTGGCAGACCTACTGTTACTTTTGTCGTTAATTCGTCTTTATTGAAAGGTAATATTTATTACAAATGCGCGCACCACTATACAATTCTAGTTTTGCACATCTCAGACAACAATTTCGGCATTAGAATTAGAGTTTTTAGATTGACGTAAAATAAATTAAACAGAAAAAAGTTCCAAAATGTATACTATTAACAGCTTTAAACTAACAAGGATTCATGTTCATTTATAACATCGGACATCTAAAGTTGAGTTGATTTTTGTAACTGACTTAAGTGCTTGCTGCCAATGAATTAACTGTTTGCGATCTGCTGAATCGACAATGGTCGTGAGTCATGACTGCTCGGGGAATAATTGAGTGCCACATAGTCTAACACAATCTAATTGCAGTGCATTTTTAGATTTATTTAAATACATTTTTATATGAGTTTTATATTTTTGTGCCAGAGGATGGAAAAGTACCTATGTCAATCATTACCACAATTAAAAAACTTCGCAGTGGATACACAGTTGGCACAAGGTTAGTCCTGTTTCGGACGCTTTAAAACATAATATTCTTTCATTGTCCTATATTTAATTTTTTTCCACAGAGTTACCCTCGGATATCTCCAAGATTTCTTAAGTACGTCTTGTATAACGAATCTCAGTTTTCTCGGGAGTGTCGAGGAAGGTATTCCTGAAAGTATGTTCCTTTAAGCTTTATCTCTCACTTATAAAAACTACCAAACAGACATTTTGAAACTTTTATTCCTGCATTATTATCTGTATTGACATTTTATTATAGAATTGCACCCCAGTGTGCAAGAATATTTGGAAGAACAATTACAAAAGTCTTTGGCATACAAAGTTAAACTTCCAACAGTAGCAAAGACAAAGTTTGGAGGTTTAAAGCAAGGGAAAAAGGTTAATCCTGGTCGTCGACTTTCATTGAGGGGCACTATAAAAAGGACTCGTTCTATTTATCGTGGTAAATAATAGCAACATTTTTTGCTGTCTCAATTTCTATTTTTAGCAATAATAATTCTCTTTGCAAAGCATATTTAAATAGTCGTGAATAATTTGCGACTTTGACCAATTTGGTGATTTTAATAAAAATCTTGTTCGCTTAGATGAGCAAACTGGTTGGAAAGAGCAAAGAAGTGTATCCCCTCCAATTTTTACTAGTGATGGAAATCCAATGCAGCTGCAAAGAAGTCCGTCACCGGAAGATGTAGTTAAACCTATGCCAAATTGGTCAGCTATTACTCGAGTCAGGTAAATACTTAATGCCTATATCCCATCACTACAAATTCTGATCGCCTTTACGTTAATTTGTAAATGAATCGTTGTAAATTACTTTTTGAATGCTAAATAAAATAAATATTAATTTAGAACTCATTCTGACGCTCAGTATGAAAATACGGATGTAGATGAGCTCATGACTATGCTAAGGGAAACAGAACTTCCCGAGGAGCAAGGAGATATTCTCCATTATCTTGTGGTGACCCATGGATTGGATTATCACACAGGTTTTTTTAACAGTTATGTAGTCACGAAACAATTTTCTATGTAATCCAGAACTTAAATTTAAATTTACTGTGCTTCTTAAGGACTTGATGATCAGAAGAATCCAGTAAGTGTTAAGGATCTTGTTAAAGGTCTTTATGATAAAGCCTGTCAACAAAAGCTTTGGGGACTAGTTCGACACAGTGCAGGTTTACTTTAATTACTTTCAATTTGATGCTTTAAATAATATTCTAGCTGATGCAACATGTATTTTTTTATGATTTGTTTCTTATAAACGCAAAAATACTGGCTGTTATATTAGCTTCATTAATAATGGATTGACGTTTATTTGATAATATGGCGTTTAAACAGGAATGTTAGGGAAAAGGGTTGAAGATCTTGCTAAAGCAGTCACTGATTTACTGGTCAGACAAAAGCAAGTGACAGTTGGAATTCCACCGCAACACGAAAAGACAATAACTGGACCATTACCAGAAATTGAATTGAGACAAATCATTCACCAATCGTATGGCGATGACGAAAGCACTGCCATGCTGACTCAGGTATATAAATATTTAAGCAGATGCATTAGTCTGGAATCTCGCTGAAAAGTGTAAGACCTAGTATGCCCCTTTCAATTATTCTATTCTTTCCAATACACTTAACACATTTACAGAATAGGAAGATTCCAGACTATTTATTTTAGTAATCAGATAAAGCCCTAAATTATTCATTGTTTGTTACTGCCTTTCGTTTTAAGAAATGTGTAGTGTTATACAATCAGTGAAGTAATCTTATAAAATTCTTTTATCTCTGTATTTTATAGGAACTCCTGGTATATTTGGCAATGTTTATCAGGACAGAACCACAGCTTTTTCATGAAATGCTTCGCCTTAGAGTAGGATTAATTATCCAGGTTGGTTCACACTTACATTTATATACACATTAAGAAATCATTTATGTACCGAGAAGAAAATCCTTACCTACAACCTTCAATAATGTTTTTAGGTGATGGCTACAGAATTGGCACGTACCTTAAAATGTGATGGAACTGAAGCGTCGGAGCATTTGCTAAATCTTTCACCGTTTGAGATGAAAAATTTATTGTATCACATTATGAGTGGCAAAGAATTTGCTGTTAGTACATGTAAGCATCTTCTAAATATTAAATATTATACAGTAACACCAAGTCCACATCTTAATAAAGGTTTACTCAATTTGATTTCAGCCTCTAGAAGTGGATATAATTTCAGTCATCATTCTGTTGTTAGCACCAAATCAACTAAAGTTAGCAAGGTATTTAAATATAAATTAATTTATCTGAAAAGTTCAAAAGTTGTGTTATGTATCTATTTTAGCGATTTTTGGTCTCTTTATTTTTAGGGTCACATAGATACACTATTTTGTCGCGACGCAGACCAATCTGATGTAGAAAAGCAGCAGGGTCAGTGGCTCCGTCGTAGACGATTAGACGGAGCTTTAAACAGAGTTCCACGGGGATTTTATCCAAGAGCTTGGTCTGTTCTAGAGAGAGTAAGTTAAACCTAATGTAAATAAAAATTATTTTTGACGTACAACTGGCTAACTAATCATTATATTTTAGTGCCAAGGGTTAGCAATAAATGGAAAGGTGCTACCTAATAGTCTGACACAAGAGGTATGCATTTTCATTCTGTAATTGTAGCTTTTTAAGTCCTGGGTTCTATATTATTAAACGAAGAGTTTAAATTTGATTTACTGGACTAAAATGTGTAAATTTGATTTCGTAGTAATATTTAGTCATCTTTCATTGACAAAAAAACAGTTTTAATGTATTTGATTATTTAGATGACGTCTGGTGAACTGAAATTCGCCCTGAGAGTGGAGTCAGTACTAAACACTATTCCTCAACCCGAGTACCGACAATTGGTGGTTGAAACACTGATGGTTCTAACTTTACTGGTGGAACACAATTTAACGCCTTATCTCGGGGAGATCATTCATGTTGAGCACCTTACTCACACTGCCAATCGGATTTTTATTCAAGATCAGGTACCATCAATTGCTCAAATGATCATTTGGTTGTAGGTTAATTCTTCGAAAGTCGTTTGTTCGAATGGCGTTTTTAGGGCAAAATTAGATAGAATAACTTTGGATAGAATGCAAAAACAAATGTTCGAATACCGAATGCAAATTAGTAGAATGGTAAAGCAGAATGTTCGAATACCGATTGCAAAACAGTAAAATGGCAATTATCAAGGCTTTGCCAATGTTTTATGTTTCTATAAGTGTAGTCAGGTCAGC
>JABASH010004409.1:0-14076 GCA_019776445.1 Tomocerus maximus | reverse complement strand
ATACGGCAAATTAACACCGAGTCCTTAACGGTCGGATAAAATTTACTTTGACTTTCGGCATAGTCTACTTTAGACCTTCCATCCCCTGTTGTTCGGTGCTGCGGACTACGCTTTACATGGTTATACTACCACATATATGTCTATAGAATCCTATACTAATATTTTATTATTAGCATTCTTAGTATGCAATAGACAAAATAGACATATACAGATACATGTACCGACATATAATTTTCAATTAACGATGTAGAAAGTAAGTGCAATATTCCAGAAAACACTCATACGACGATGCAGCATATACATTCTATATAATAAAAACGGTTATTTGTGCACATGTATGTTCTATGGCCTTTCTGGTCAAAATGCGCAAGCGTGTGTAGAAATCAGCCAATGCTTGCTGGGTGCCAACCTTTCAAAAGTGAGCCTTAATGCTGGTGGCCTAGTCTTAGATAAACATGTATGTACAAATGTGTGGTCAATGCAAAACAGAAACGAAAGAAATGTACCTACCTACCTTGAGATTTACCTGCACATTTCCAATAAAACTTGCGCACACACATTACTTTGACAAAGCGGTTGTAGTTGTAATATTACATCAAATATCAGTTTTCCATTTTATCGAATCAAACCTCCTTGGAAGGATTTTTGTCATGACATTAACGGCATTTCGTCTGAAATGTCACCGGAACGAAATAGGGTGACTCGCTTTCTCCCTATCCCCTTCATAACCTTCGATTTATCTCGGCAGCTTATACTACATTGCATTGCCTGCACTCAGAGCCCCGTGCCGATGGCTCAAAATGACAAAGCAACGCCAAATGGAGTCAAACCACACCATGGTACATGCATTCACCTGCCTACTTCCTTTGAAACTCAAGTCTTACATATATTGAAAACACTTTTACACACTCGCTCAAATAATATTAAGCACTCTCGGTTTAGATTACAAGGAGCAATTTTGCCAGTAACCAGACGCTAGATTTACCTTTTCTTACTAATTTTGTGTCCACAATTTCAGAGACAAATTCATTTTTGTGTCAATGTCACTAATTTTGGAGATAAGTTAACAAAGTCAACTATGATGGATTGTTTTGTTAATGTAATAGCAAATCTAAATGAATATTTATTTTTAATTAGTGTCCTTCAAATGTTGATAATATTTACGAATAGGTTTCATTAACTACATAATGCATTTTACTGGATAGCAAGAGCAACATTGAATACTTAATTTTTTGCAAGCACAATATACAATTTCATTGTGCAAGGTAATTCGGCATAATTGTGGATTACTTTCGATGTCATTTATCTTTACCTCAAAAATTCATGTTATTGACAGAAATCTTCATTCGTTCCTAACGTCAATCAAAAGCGTCACAGTTAGTCAAAGTGGTTCAGAGTGGGGGCCAAAATATTGCATTGATATTGATATCTTACAATGGCTCATCTTACAGCACAGGTAATAGCATGGGAGAACACATTTTTGCAATGTTAACTTCCTTTTCCTCCTTCCTGGAATTGATAATGATCTCCAGTTTATTAGGTTCCTATTTATATTTCAGTAGTGCATGCAGAACATTTGCCAGAACGCCAGAACCGATCCGTTTTCTTGTAAGACATAATATTAAAATACTATTTTGCAAAAGTATTATTTTTATTCTCATCCTTTTGTTGTGTTTCTCACATCGTTAAAAGAGCAGTAAGGGTGGAGAAAGATGTAATACTGATTGCTATGTAACTTCCGAAATTTGTGGAGCAAAAGGGTGTCATAACCAAAATCAACTCTAATGATACACATACTCAAGACTCCCAAAAACACACAAGATACACACTAATGCTATTAATTAACAATCGAATCTAAAATATGGCAAGAATTACTAATATCTTCCAAAGTATGTGTTAGCGGCAATAAGTAAATCCAGGCATTAAGCTTAAAGCCTAGTCATTAAGCTTAAAGCCTGTGCTTAATGCCTGAACAGAATAATAATGATATTAAACAACCGAAACTCAAGTCAAATATCCATAATTATTAAGTCTATATTTAATGAATCCAAGGAACATAGTTATAAGTTATAATCATCAGATAAATTGTCATGAAGTCATAAAACAAGCTAATAAATAAAAATACTAATATTTTTTCTGGATTTTGATATTTCAGGTTCCTTTAGCTGCCGACTTTATTACGGAATGACGATCTAAAGAAAGTCCCTATTTGGAATATCATTGCGAAATATTTGCTAAGGTATGTATCTAGTATCATTCTTTTAAAGTACCTAAAAATGAAGCTCTGAACTACGACTGCCAAGTGCCAACGTCATTTGGAAATTCATCTAGCTAGCTTGGTAAATCTCACACCAATGAAATACAAGAGACATTGTCTAAAGAATAAAATAAGAGTTCGAAGATTAAATACCATGTGGTTCTTAGCAAATACTATTCAGCATGTACAATATTGGATACAGAAGTAGAAAGATGCATAGTGTGGTGGTCATTGGTTGTACAATAAGTGAGCATATGAATGCAGAAAGGTGAGCTCATAATGATGAAATAAAGAACAATACGAAATGTATGTAGTTTTTAAGACATTTATGAATTAAAGCATTGTATCTGGTTTCAAGAGAATTGTTTGTTTGAGTGTAAGACAGAAAGAATGGTATCTATTGTATCTATAGAGAGAACATTTCTCTCATATACTGGTAGTAGTGAGTGATAGTAGTAGTAATGGTAATGTAGTAGTAGGTAGTGGCTATGGAGTTGAGTGGACGATGGCTGGAAAGGGTTGATGGTATCCGCGATTTCAGGCCAGCGGACACTACAGCCCTGGGATAGTTCAGCCCAGCGGACTTTTGCCCCCGTACCATGTTGTCGTGTAGCCTGCAAATGCACTTCACTCTTTCGTCTATTTTATTATTATTGTGTATGTTCGTGCTCATTAAATAATATAATATTTAGGTAGGTGACTATTATCATTATTTTACACAGTTAACCATTAAGTTAACCAACTATCTAAGTATGACATAATTTGATGAGCAGGAACAATACACAATGATAATAAAATAATTAATAAAATAATAAAATGTACATCAAGTGAGTGAAGTGTATGTGCTCAGTATGCTACAGGACAACATGCACGGGCGCAAGAGTCCTCTGGGCTGAAGTATCCCAGAGCTGAAGCGTCCGCCGGGCTGAAATGGCCTAGAATCGGGATGATGTTGTAGGAAAGGAGTCCAGAGAGGACATAAGACAGAACCGAACACAAGTCAAGTTCCAGTTGCGTTTAGTTGAGTCGAGTCGACTGCAGTTCTCTTGAGATGACTTGACTGGCTCGACACGACAAGAAGTTGTCTTCACTTCCAAAAGTATGGCACCCGGAAATTGACCTTTTCTTTACGTAAAACGAGATAGGAGATACACTTACTTTAAGTCTCTAAGTAAACTAAAGGAGACGCAACGCAGAGAACTGAAGAGGTCGTCTCCTATTTAGCTCTGGAGTATAGCTACTTACGTATTATAGCAGATCATATATATACACAAATAAATTGTATAAGGGAGTCAGAAGCCCTAAAGCCAAGCTACCTTTCAATTTCAGTTTATGCACTTGGGTGCCATGGCTGGCTCCTCACTCACTAACTTAGACAGCAACTAACTTGTATTCCAGAACACATTCCAGATAAAAACTTCTCTTATCTTTCCTACACACAACTCACTCCCCTTCCGCCTTTCCTGATTTTTCTCATCTCAAGTCACTCGTCACATCATCACAATCAAAACCAAGCTAACGCTAAAATTCTAGACCCCTCCCCTTCCGCACCGAATTCACGTCACAACTAAATATGATAATCCAGTATAGCACGAGTGCCCGAAAGAACACCTCATGCTTCAGATAAAAATTACTGAAAACCCGTGGAAATCAAATCATCTGACAAAAATTGTCTTTACATCAATGCATTCGGAAATTAACGTCCTGATGGGTGAAGGAACTAGACAAAAATTGAGTTGCCGAAACCAATGAACCTCCCAATTTTATGAGGGCAATTCACGTTCTGCTTGCCTGCTCCCCACGAAAAGCATTTTCTCATTTGTTTTCAAAACAATCCGATTTTCTTTATGACGTTCGATATATTCATGGATGTATATACTTCCTTCTGAATATAAGGAACAGTATTTATGTACATATTGTGTCTGACGTAGGTTTAAGGATTATAAATACAATTAATTGGACAATTTTTTTGCAATAATTATTTCGGGGTGTAAGTTGTCAGTTTAATTTAACTTTGTAGTTACAACCATGATTGGTAACTGGTTACCTTATCTATGCAGCTCTGTGTTTAGGGATTTATAGCTTCGTTCGAGGCTGCAGATGGGACGTGGATGTGCAGATAAAATTGTGTGAAGGTAGACATGGAAAAAAGTTAGTTGCTTCCATTTGCATGCAGTGTCGAATGTGAATCTGATTTATTTCGGGGCTCCAGACAAGTTCCGGGAATGGTGCGTGTTTCACGTGCTTGTGACAAAATCCGTTTCTCTGATCCAATGCCAATAGAACCGAAGAGAACAAAACAAAAAGATAAACGAAAAACCGCAACGGAACAGAAAACACATAAAAACTACAAATATTCTGACGCTATTGGTATTTCTATCAATTAGCCACGCACTAATTTCAACACCCACACCCAATTACTTTTCAGAGACACTTAGAAGAAAAAAATATCCTGCAAGGTATGGTAAGAAGATGCAGTTCGCTGTTAGTAATTTTTCACATTCCCTCAAATAATTATACGCTTATCCCGGCCACATAGGTACTAACAATAAGTGTGCATGTAAATCGCAGTGTAAAAGATAAGTTTTTATGAATACCACATAGATGACTTTGGAGTTGTATAAGCACTTGCTATGTGTTCACTCATTCTGTCGTAGGCATACAATTACGTGAAAATATCTTCCCAAGCATGATAACCAAATACATGTACCATTTTGTACATATGCCATATGTATACTAAGGAAAACCATGAAAATGTAAAGCCTATCCAGTAAATTCTATTTCCATCTCTAGAAATTTCTTCCATTTCTTATGTTCTTTGTAAATGATGTTGAGCTGTAAGAGAAATATGTCTGCCAATAAGTCACGCTAAAGTTGTCACTAAAAACCAGTAGGTTTAATTTTGCCACTACGTGGGGAATACTGACTGACTGATTGTGTCTGTATACAGAATATTCGTCGGTAATGCTTCCTGTGTACTAAGTGTTGTTCTGCCTAAAGAACTCACCACGAAACTGGCTGTCTATATACACAGTCTCATATAATATGGAATGCTGACAAAATGTACTTACTTACTTGTAGCGTACATGGAGCAGTGTTACTAGTTGTCCAAACTCGAAACTACACATACATGCATCAAATGACTGAACACCAACTAAATACATGGGACAGAAGAACGCTACATTCATTTACATACAGAGCAACTTTGTCTCTATCTCTCTAGGGACAAATCTAATTCACAGTTCTATTTATATTCCAATGCATTGCATCCATTTCCTTTTGTTTGTTCCAACTCTCGGCTCATACTCCGTCCATAGGCATGCAGTTCCGTTAGATATGTCTGTAGATATTCAGATGCCATTAGATACTTGGTTTCTGCAAAATTACGCACTATTTACACACATCAACGCCCGACTACGCATTTCGCCTCGCTTCATTGCATTACATTGTCTATGTTCGTTTATTTTACCAAAAATTATATTTCTGGTCGGAGTCTGTACTTGTTCAACACAAATAAAATTAACTTGCAGCCTTTATGCATTTACTACAATAGTACATTCGTTCGTATCATTCTAGTGCCTTTTGCTAAACGTCTCCCGAAATTTCTCTGCTTTGAGGAACCACCTTCACTACTAAATAGAGAGTGCCTGTAAAGTAAATACGGTCTAGTCACACATACACAAAGTGACATTCCATTTTCATTGTCCCTCTCGTATATGTTTACTTAACAAGAGCAGTCTGCCGAGAGACAGTTTAAATGAGATGTTTCCATTGCTATTTACTTACAATTAGATCAGCTCCACTACCAGTCAACTGCTCCATGGACACGTGTGAATCTCTTTACCACCAAAGACCCATGCCTCATGCTTTTAAAAACGTCGTCATTTTACTCCCACTCCCTATGTAAGCATACACCCCACTCAACTTACTATTGTCATCGGCCATCGACGACGGCTAGGACAGATGTTTCATACGGGGCCCAAAAGTCAAGCTGAAATTATCCGACGATTAGGAACACATATATTATGAACATTCGATGTTCCTTAATCGTCGGTTAAATTTCTTGTGCTTGCGTTGCTTGACTTTTGGGCCCCGTATGAAACCTCTGTTCTAGCCGTCGTCGATGGCTAATTGCAACTACTGATGTTCAAATAATTATATTAGATCGATTAATTAATTAATAACTACACATTAATCAAGTTTACCTTAACTTATAACATCGATTTGATTGGTGTATGTGCATGACAACCATCTCAAAATAATGTCTTGCTCAGGAGAATCTACAATTAAGTTAAATTATTTTTAAAAAAGCGCTTAGCCTAAATAAAGGGATATAATGCAAATGGTGTAAAATACGTGGTAAATCAAAAATATTAGGCCTTCCTCTCCAGCCGTAATAAATTTCATATAGATGGTATGTAATATGATTTGTGAAGCTGGCAGTGTGTATGCCTTCTTGAGATTGTAAATCAATGTAGTATGTAGGTGAGCAATGACATGCAATCCTCTATTACCAGTAATTCTGTTGGCACGTAATATTATTTGTAAAATGGAATAGCATTAAGTATGTACTTAGTAGTTTCGTAATCTCTTTGAAAAGATGAAAACCTTTCTAGGCTGCCTGTCTAAGTTGTCGTGTCTCAGTCAGTTGAATCGACTCTGCGGACTCGACTGTTAATCTACATGTTGACAAGCACTTTTGTAAATTGCCCAAAAGCCATCTTTCTCATCATCACTGCACCGGAGTGAACATTAAAGAAATTCTGTAATAGTAATGTATATGAGTGGAGGAGTGAGTGGGTATTAGACGGATATCTAATAGTATAATGATGACAAGAGTTGGAAATGCATCGGCCGGAGAAAAGATGAAAAAATTCCCTATTCCACTGGCTCTTTGCATTTATATGCATACACACACTTCTACTATTTTCTATAAGCATTGGAGGGAGCAGTTAAGCAAGAGAGTTATGATATCATAGGAAAAGTAATAAGTATGCCTCTGGGAAATATAAAAACATTAGGGGCTCATTTCTAGTCCTTGCCGGTAAATAAAAAATGCATGAAAATCTTTTAGATCAAACGCAACACGAATAGCTAAGCTTGCTATGTATGGATGGAGAAAAATAACTTGTTCTTTTACTTCCTTTGCCATATTATACCGTTGATGCTAATATCCACCTTCTTACCTATTACCCACCTATTCTCAATATTATACAGTACGCTGCTTATTACGGTGTTTTCTATCTGCAGTCAGACCGTGCAAGGAGTGTATCCATTCCCAATACGTCCCTCCTCCCAATAGTGAGTGATTCCACACCCGACTCACACCATTCCCTACATAATAGACGACCTGCCGAATGTCCGCCATTTTCACCTTAACATAGGTAGATACATTTCCGGTTCGTTCCTGCTCTGTGTTAGAGTGAAAATGGCGGACCTTCGGCAACTTGTCTACTCCTTTCTATCCTAATTACCAAACCTTCATTCTTACGGACACGACATCTATTTCCTCAGTTCCCTCAAACTCGTGACCCGAGTCAGTCATCTTCCTAATTCCTAGTAGAGTGGTTCAAGTGGTTCTACCTAGTCCACAACTACTATTCCTCTCCAGACTATTGCCATTCAGTATCATACTCAATAAAGTCGTACAGTCCACTTAATACATCCAAACTTGTCTGCTCTGAGATTGTGATAATGTCGGAGACAATATTATTGTACTAAATATCACAATTTTCATGTGAGCTTTCAGGGCTTAAAATTATTTCAATAATTACTAATGTACACAGACATTAGTTTAAAATTAAAAACATGACCATTATGTGCTATTACTGTATACTTTGGTAGTTTACGACATCGAAAAATAGTGTAGGGCATGCCGACTTTATACTCTATTTGGCTCTAATATAAAAAGTAGAAAAAGGCAAAAGTTCAAAAAGTGTAATTTTTTGCTCCCTGACCAATGCATACCTTATCAGTCAGAAGCCAACACAGTAGCCAACACAGTGTAGTCTTGGACCATAATGCTGTTAGAAGCTTGCCTAGAAGGTGAAACACAGACTTAACAGTTCTTACACATATTATTGTCTAAATTGGAAGAAAGCCAAGAAATCCCGATTACCATGAATGAACCTTACCAAGTCAACATGAGAAGTCTCCACTGCCTGCTATCCTGGAAGGTACATTGCATTGATGGTCGGACCGAACCTGACATTTTAGGGTTCTACATTTATATGTTCTGTAGTACTTATCACTTCTTGCTTTAACTTTGTTATCAAACAGATTAGGCACAACATAAACTAGCAGGAATGTCATCTTTAAGTAATGGAATGGGTAATGTCCGCAGTACACACACAAATACATTATTTATGAGAGGAGCAGTACTGCAATGGAATTGCTTTTGAGAAACTACAATTAAATTTGGATGTACAGCTATATTTATTTTGATCTGTGTTTCAGATTTTTGTATGAAAAATGTTTCTTTTATCGGATATGAAGCTACAGTTTCGTTTATTCTACTTACGTTCAGATTTAAATTATTTCCGTTTGTCATACATGTATCAAATATACTAAATAAATGTTTCAGCTATCTTCTACAGCTAAAGTGTATATAATAGTGGAACTCAATCATTGCCCTACCGAACCCTAACCGTTTGCATGAGTATGAGTTGATAAAAGTGGCTATCTTTGCTTTTTACATACTTATATGGTAACATACATTCATTTTACATTCATTTTACATCCATTCTACATACATTCATAAATCCACAAAAATACATTCATATACGTGACAGGCATCTATCTATGCTAAGCATCTATGTACGTATTTCAGAGGACATTGTTCAGCATTAATAATCCTTCTGGTGCATAATATACCAGAATCCTGCTACGCTTTTACATTACTTTACGGATAGCTTGACTTTAGCATTTAATATGTTGGTGGCTACGTGTTATGCAAAACGGAGAGGATGAGCGCAGTACTATATGAAGTCAGTAAGATAGCCCAGATACACATTGATATCCAATGGCCTAGCTATTGCACAGTCACAGTGCATTATTAGAATGCAATGCATTTTCTAGAAACAGACGGCTCTTGCTTTCTGCATCAGTCACACGTGTCCGCAGAGCAGGAGTGGAAAATTTTATTTTGACTAGGAGTTTACTTAGAAATATGTTACGTGCTATTGCATTGGCATTTCAGGATTCTTCTCCAGTCATAGGGGCTCTGTCTTGTTCTTGTCTCTCTCTCCGTCTGTCTGTCTGTCGCGTATCACGAATCCAACGCTTGTTTTTACATTTGAAACTTTTTCTGGTTAGAAATCCACTCATTTTACTTCACTTTCCTCCTGTGTCTGCTTTTAACATTAACCATCTTTACTAAACTCATTTTCTTCACTACGTCCTTCCACCGCCCACACAGATCTTCTATTTCTTTCTAATGCATATTTAAAGAAAAGCGTATAAGTACATTGCAATGTCATTTGGCAGAAATACTAACCGCTTCCTCAGAGACCAAACTAGGACAAAGCAAAAATCCACGTTCACTATTACGACAATCATTTCAATCCTATCTACACACATTTTTGTCCGAATAGACATAAATCATCGTTATTGAAATAAAACAAATAATGGGATTTTAGAAATTCCGTTTAGAACTACACAATTTTCCAATATATCTGTACTTTCTGAATATGTAAATAATACTTCGCCGCTTAATTAAGTGTAGATTCAGTTTGTTAACAAATATCCCAACAACTGAAAGAATTATTGAATTATTACTCACCTTTCTGAATGCAGATGGGTTTGTAAAAAATCAATATTCATTCTCTGGCTCAATTCGGAGTATAATTTCTGCTGGATATATCTTTGTAATTTCAACATCCCGTAACCAGGGGAAGAAACATTTTCTACAAGTGCGTGCGTGTCGATATGAGCTATATTAATATTACATAACACATATATTTTGTTTGAGTACCTAAAGATATTTGCGCAGTTATGTTCCTAGTCAAACGCAATATTACTGTCTACATGACTTTGTCTATTTAATAGTTAGTATCTTCTCCTTCACAAAATACGAACAGAGTCACAGATAGCACTCATGTTCATGCAAAAATGTTTCAGTTTTACTGAAAATGATCTATATGTACCTGTATCATCCTGCATGTACTACTTACAAAGCCAGAATATTCTGGCGCAATGGGAGAGACGACTGGTGAAATGGGATTCACCGTAAAAGATATTCATGATGAAAAGAATGAAGGAAAAGCGGGAAACAATTTGGTAACTTAATCCGTCTCGTTGGCTTAGCTCCAGTCAAAATTAATGAAACAAGATAATCATTTTTAAAAAACATACCCAACCTACCTAGACATTATACATTACTTTTTGTATTATTTATAGTCAATGCTGCTACAAATGAATCCATAGCAATAGATATAGATACAAAATGTAGATGTACCTACAGACAGAAGAATGGCTCGATATTAATGGTAGATCTACAAAATGGTGCCTATAGAAGTTAGTATGCGCATAATGTGTTATTGCCAAATATCGTAAGTAGAACAGGAACTTTTGGGTATTCAATTTGTTTATACAAAATCGAGAATAAATAATACGGACTGACTGAACTCCTTACGTAGGTACGCATAATATTTGAAGAAATGTTGGGAAAGAAGAGACGTTGATAAAATTGTGGGAACAACAACAAGGTAGACTTTCAGAAACGTCTTTGTATGGCTTTCCGTTTATTGTTGTGTGGCAATAGTGGGATTGATAGTGATATCCTGTTTTGATGGATGCATTCTGCATACTTATCTGTACGAAAAGGGATAACTTTGAGAATGTTGTAAAAACGGAAATATTGAATGGACAAATATGTAGTAATTAAATTGAATTTACAACGGAGCGGAATGTTCGGGGAAGTATTTGCTTACATATGTCTCGGGGAAATCGGAGATGATGCTTTTGGAGTGACTGTGTACATATGGCCCACTATTTCTATGGTTTACCAATTTTCTGCATTTCTCCATGGCTGCATCCAGAGCATTGGAAAAATGAAAAACTGATCCCTGATTGGAGTTGAGTCGAGTCGTTGTGGGTATGGTGTGGGTCCTGGGCTGTTGTGGCTGCTCGGAGATAGTTCTACATGGCATAATATAGAGCATCAGACAGTCTAGTTTGTCGGTGTGGAGAAAGATTTGCTTTGCATACAGTCTCTGAGTGAATTGAATCGTATTAAATTGAGTTGAGCCTGAGTTGAGTTGGATGAAATGAATGGATCAATCGAATGCATCGGAAAGACTTTAAGATAAAATGAGAGAGAAGGATGAGCAAAAGGATAACCATTTGCTTTGCTCAAGTCCTGCTTCGTCGTATCTCTCGGCGTCTCTCTGCCTCCCTTAAATCTACCTAGCTATCTATCTCCATCCATCTCCTCTCGATATGCGTCTTTCCTCCAATACTGTGCCATAGATATAATAAATATCACCTATGTGCATTTTATTATCTATCTATACATTTTCTGCTGTATCTCCCACTCCGCAGCCCTCACACCATCACCAACTTCTCCTCGGCACAAATAAATCTCTCCTCAAAGACATCTTGCTCTGGAACTTAACTTTTTAAAAATTCGAATGTTTTTCACAAAAGATTCACAAATACTTCACTTGAACATCGTTTTCACATTCTTAGGATATACCTAAAACTAAATGATAACCAACTTTTGTATCTGCACATTTCTAGTAGTATAACATTGGAGTTTTCACACGGGTTGTGTTTGTATGTTATAATGTTAAGTGCATGGAGCCAAGGTGCTTCCCACATTTACTAAGATCAGTTTCACACTATACTTGAAACAAATGGTTGCAGTTACCTTATAAGTAGCAGCATGCAAATTGACATTTATTGTTCACCCCTCCATCAGCTAATCTATTTATTTGTTGCCTACAGATTGCAATTGTGATGCAGTACGAAGTAACATGAATATATACAGTATCCACATATTATATAACATGTACCGATTCAGAATGTGTAAGTAGTTTGAATTTGAATAGTAAGAAAAATCGAAGCGTGTCTCGAGAAAACTTAGCAGAATGGCGTCGTGTAGCTTAGCATGGCAGCAAGGAAATCACAGTAAAGTTGCCCAAAAAGTTGAAATAGAGATACTAGAAATTCCGCTGTCTCTACATCTCTAGTCTCTATTCCGCTCTCTATCCACGGTGATAGATAGATTGAATTCTCTTTGGCGCGTGGTTTTTCCTGCAGCCCAACTTTTTTAAGTTAAGTCTTATAATTAATAAACTCCAGTACGGGAAAGGCTAAATTATATTATTATCTATGTATAAGTAAAAATTAAATATAATAATTAGGTATAGGTAGTTAAATTTTTATGTACACAATCTGTAACTCTTGAGACTCGCTGCACAATATTTTCTGGTTTTTGATTTCAGTTGTATAACTGTACCTTTCTGATAATAAAGATACAATGCAATTCACTTTGATTTCATTTTTGACAGGCACGAGTATCTAGGTAATACAGAAAGCTTATAGTTATTATTATTATATTATTCAGATAGTAGCATAGCCCACCTATCTTCATACGGATACCCATTCATACATTATGTCTCCTTAAGTTCAGCATTATTACCTTCGTCTCCGTATGCACAGTCTATATTTATCCTGTGGAAGTATGTCTATCTTCTAGATGTAAAGATATTACACGAGATTGCTACTCCCGATATTGTCTGTAGCCAAGTAAAGCGAAACAAGACAATGGGGAGGACAGAGGAAGGATCGCGAAATAAAATTCAATGATATGGTGTACTCAGTGGCTATATATAAATGCTATGATGGTGTAAAATTTCTCGGTACATTTTTCACATATGCATGCATATTGTATGATGTTCCATACGTTATGTTATGTTAAGATACGTAACAACTTACCATTTACTTTACGCTTCTTTAGTAACTGTGCTTACATAAGCGTATAAGATATGGCAACTTTTTCCCTGATGTTTATATCAGTTTGACTACCTTATCTCTATAGAATATCGCAGTTCTGCATCCATCCACAGAAGTATCCGTCTTGGTATTTATGGACATATACAACTATTACAGATAAATTGTTGCAATAAGGAAAAGTGGAGAAAGAATACCAACACTAAAATACCCTATAATGGAGTAAGAATACATGAATAGGTCGGAGTTAGCATACAATACATTACATATCCAGGTTAGGTAGGTTCTATCGAGTTCTATGTAGGCACCCCTACTAGTTCACTCACAAAATACAGTGTGCTTCTTAAGTTGTGACAGCTTACAAATTCGAAACTGCAGTGTTTTCTGAAACTATATACTACATGACACTTTAGTCAATCAAAAGTAGAGCTTACAAAACGAATGCAAAACCTAAAGAAATAGCAAAGTTTTAAAAATGATAATTTATGCCAACTAAATTCTATACAATGGCAGTGGAAGGAAATATCAAATGATTATGAGAAACATCTGACGCTGACTTTTTATAACAATGACAATTTGTATTACATGCAGGCAAAGAATTTTTGTAAATACAATCTTTAGCTCGCCCGAGGAAGCGAGCTAATAGAACCGCACAGTCCGTCCATCCGGACCCACGAAAACTCCTGAACGCATTAACGGATTTTGACCAAGCATAACAAAGACGTTGCTTATGGACCTGCGAGGAACCGTATTGATTTCAGCGCAAATCGGTCCTCTAATTACGGAAATACCGCGCGCTCATTTTGTCTTCATTTTGATAGTCAAAGTGATAAATTGGCATAAAAAATTTAATTGTGCTTCTACCA
>JABASH010004408.1:0-14080 GCA_019776445.1 Tomocerus maximus | reverse complement strand
TTATAGCATCAATTTGGCAAATTGTTAAGCAATTATTTTCTGTTTCATGTTACACTCTCAATACTCATATGAATATGTATCAAATGACAATTGGTCTCCATTGTTTAATTTATATTTTCAATTGAAGTTATTTGTAATCATTTGTCAGTAATTTATTATGTGCTCGTTCGTTACTATTGGTAAGAAATAGCATGTAAAAAATGAAAATCCGGGTATAAATGGGAAGTATTAGTAAATGAATATAATAACAACAATGGTTAGCGCAAAGGGCAACTTTTTACAGAGAAGATTTAACGCGCATACGTTTTCTATATGCAATAGACATTTTGCCACCGACAAATTTGCCAAAACCAATGTAGTAGAATACTGTTTTAATAAGTGTTTTAGGCATTCTGTCATATTATCCATATCTGTTTGAATGCCTTTTTATCGAAGCTTACTTGAGCAAAAATGTGTCGTGCTCCATGTCGTTTGAAAATTGCATTTGAATCACCGTCTTGACATATTATTAATATAATGTCATGTTTAGCTAGCATCGTTAGACTGTAATGTTATGTCATCTTGGGAAATCCAGGGAAAGTTATAGTTGTATGGTGGAAGACAGAATTCTATTTGCGGATCTGTCTAGCTACACAGGGGTATAGTATATAGGAAATGACGAACGTGATGTTGATTGGGCTTGAAAAAGAATTCTCGTCGTTTCTGAAATTCTGTGCTATTAATCAAAGATTCATTTACTTTCCCAGAGAGAAAATGCAAACTTTCACTTTGGCTGAAGTAAATGTCTAGCCAATATTTGTGCGGGTGCACTTAGGTAAATGATATGTTTTTAGTAGATAAATATGGAGGGACTAGGCATTTGATTATGCATAATATGTATGAACTATTAGTAGCTAAATTTATGATTCGTTTCTCTTTGAAGTTTGACTTGGTTTGCGGAAGAGAAATTTATCCTACGATTGCACTGTTCCTTTTCAACTTTGGAGGGCTTTTCGGAGTGTACCTCTTTGGAATGCTGAGTGATATGTGAGTTTAAAAAGAAAGTACACTTAGAAAGGTTGGAGTAGTATAAAGAATATTTCTACTATTAAGACTTCCTTGATTTCTTGGCATTGAATTTGTTGGCTATGCTGTTTGTAGTGTTTGGGCGGAAAATGCGGGAGTAGAAAGGATAATGATGCTGTGATGTTATGTTGTATGGGAGACCATGCAAAGTAATGTAATGTAATCCCGGTAAGGTTCATTTCAGTTCAGCTCAAATGATGATGATGATGATGATGACTCTGACGACAATGTGGATGAGGTCCCGTTTAGAACAAGTCACATCCAACTTGACTTTTTTCACTTGAACTATCATCTCGAGCACGAAGTGGCGTAGCATGGCTTACTTACAGCTTACTTATTGGTAGTCCGTTACTTTCGTACTAAGTAAACGATAATCATATTGTAAGAAACTAGTGTGTGTTTGTATGTACGTATGAATCGTGGTAGTATTATCCATAATATATTGGGTATATACGGGAGAAATGAGTTTCCCATCCTCTCCACTTCTTGAACAATTCTATTCTGTGTACAAAAAAGAGCCTTCCCGACTCCTTCTTTTCCACTCGATATAGATTTTACAGCTCTACTGTGTAAGTAGGTTTACATTACAACATTACATTACACTGCATTAGATATTACATCCATATTATTCTATATCCACATCCTCATAACAGAGCACACTTGAAGATATAAGAGTCTTCCTCTCTGCTTTCTCCTATTTTCTTTTTATTCCTTGAACTAAGAGCTGAGCTGGCTGAACGTAGTCGTACACTTGCCAATTGCAATGCTAAGCTAACGTAAAAACGTAGAATTGAATTCTTACTTAAATTCTTAGACGTAGGAGTGTGTAGAGAGAAAGTCTACATATATACACATTCGGCAATATTGAACAGAAAAATGCTGCAGTAATAATTCTCAAATGGTCCTCCACTTCCTCTTGCACAAAGGAAAGAATAGTGGAGTAATGTAACGAATTCTCTCTGGGTTCCTTTGTAGAATTGGGCGAAAAGGCTCGTTTTTCGCTTGTCTTAGCTGCGAGATGGTGGGAGGGATTGGATGTGCTTTTGCTACTGACTTTTGGACTTGGACATTATTTCGTGTCATCATTGGAGTCACTGTTCCGGCCATTTACCAAATCCCATTCATCATTTGTGAGAATACAATTATATTCTTTACTTACAACATTAATAACCAACCATACGAATTTAGATCAGCTTTATGTCTTTTCACCAGTCCTTTCCACATCCAACTGTATAAATTTCACTACAGAACAGAGCCGTGTATCCGTAATTTAACTTCAAATAAGCAATTCAAACTCTCAGACTATCCTAAGTAATTTACTAGACAATTGTGTTATCTTTTTATTATTCTCCTCCTCTACAACAAAATCGGGTCTCCGTAAACTTAGCATCATTTTAAAATTATATCCGTGAATGCAAACACTAAAATCTTTTCCAAACATAAATTATGTCTACTCAGCTGAATTTTACAATACAAATATTATGACAGAAAAATCCATAACTTTCCTACTTAGGTCCCTGGGTCGAGGGAAGAGAACAGATGCTGGTTGGGTTTTGAATTAGTGAGTAAAAGCGGAAAATCCTAGAATGCCCGCCTGCCCCATTGTTTGAAATTATTGACCCAAATGCGTCATATTTCATTGTGTGTCTGCTTTAGATGTTTACAAATGGAATTTGTATCTGTCAATTTCAATTAAGGCACTTATAACTCTCCCTTACATCAGGTTTGGAGTTGGTTGGCCAGAGTTATCGAACTTTCGTGACGGTAATGACAAGTCTTTTCTACGTCGTTGGAATGATGGTTCTCCCTTTGATCGCCTACCTGGAAAGAGATTGGAGACTCATGAGCATCTACACCACTGCACCCTTCCTCCTCTACTACTCCTACATATGGTCAGCACTTTTCTTCACCTTCCTTTCAATTATTGAGAGTTCATTGACATCACATGCCACATCGTGTCAATAAAGACATTTCATACTTTGCACAACCTCTCTTTTATCTGACACACCGTAAATTCTCTAGTGGACACATTTAATATAATGTAAAAAAATTGAGTGAGAACAATACCACAAGGTGCTCAGGGGCGAAAAACACTTCACTTTTATGATCGTTGCTTCTGAAATAACTAAAAATAATCTCAGAGTAAATAACCTTAGATTTATTTTAATAAATCCGACACTTTCTCCTTCCTTGTAGGAGAAAGTTTTTCACCACTAAGTCATTTTAGTTCAAGAGAAAGTTGCTGGTGCAGTCAACATTTTTAGTTTAAGTGAAAGTGCTATTTTAAGTTCAATTTCAACTTCAATGGGCCAATTTCAAAAGTTGCATCTGCCCTGTATTCGCAACTGCACTTGCATTTTTCTTTTAAATAATTGAAATTCCCTGTACTAAAAGGGTACTAGGTAGACAAAGTGTATCATCGGCAAATCTAATCGCATTTTTTTCTTTCTGCCAAATAGCTTATTCTCTGTGCTTTTAAACAAATAATTACTTCGCGAAGTTTTCTATCTATAGAAGGCCGAAAATATCAGTAGGTATACTTTCACTTTTCTTATGCTAACTCTATATAAAACTTTCACCAGTAACTAAAAATAATTCCATTAAAAATCTCTACTTCTAAACCAATTTTGCCGGATTTCCCCCATAATTGAAAAGGACGTATATAGTAGTGAGCAGTAAATCCACGCATATTTACGCCACTGTGTCATTAAATGGTTTAGCTTGTGGTTTATTCTGCTATACTACAAACTAAGTAACTACTAATATGTACTAAGTAAGCAGTAAAATGGAAAGCAACTCTCTAGGTACTGTGATTTAAGTTGTGCATGGTGAAAAGATTTTGTGTATGTACATAAATAGTAGCACATAATAGTTGACGTTGGTATTACAGGATGAAAAGTGTGCTGTTTAAACTTCCTGCACTATTATTTTTCTACTTGACATAACCACAATAGAAAATTGAGCACAATAGAACAATGGATCCTAGTCGCACTTAAACTCATGTACGAGGTGATGGTCTTGTTTCCTATCGTTTGGTCAATGCAATTCCAGACAATTGTTTACTCGATGTAATTTGTAATTTCTTTGAACGAGTGCAGTCAACTCCAGTTAAGCTCATATTTTCCAGTATTTTACTATCCTCAAGTAGCGTACAGAGGGGAACATTGACATTGAAGTGTCTTGTGAGTGCTATGAGAATTGTAGTCAACTCCTCCACAGTTTTCACTATATCTGTGCTACTCGGTTGAGATATATGCTGTAGAAGAAGAGAGTAGTCAGTCCTTTTGTTTGTTTTCCACTGTTCTCTCTTTGATTGCGTTTTGTTCAAGCGTAGGAGAAGTAATCTTCTGAGCACATTCATTTGTTGACAAGTTGGAAGTAAAAAAGGAAAGGAAGGGAAGAAGCTGGAGCGAAGATTATGATTGCAACTTGACTTCTGCTCTCTTCGTCCTTACTTTCACGCAACATTGACTTAACTCGAAAGAATTCTCTCAGTTGCATACCTTCATTGTACTATTCTCTACTATGTAGCCATACTAGTAATAAGAACGTCCTATGGGCAGATATTAAGCAGGTCTTCGGTGAACATGTCGTCACAAAATATTGTAAGAGTATATTGGACATACATACTATCTGTATATTGTCAGGGATTCACATTAATAAAAGTGAGCCCTTATAAAAGTCCCCTTTCACTTTATTAAAGAGTAACACCCCCTTAACTCTAGTATAATAATAAATGTTCTAAATATCTCAAGTTATTTTTCATTAATAAGTAGATTATGTTTTTGGGGAAAGCAGTTTAGCTCTACAATTTTAACACAATAGCTTTAATATTTTGTAACAGTAGTACTAATAAAAACTCTAATGATTAAAAGCAGGATTGAAGCACTTTTATATCCAATCGAATCGATATACGTATGTGTGACATATCTGACTTCTGGTTCTGGAATAGATACCGAATCAATTACAGTGCACATTGCACCAATGTGCACTGTAAATTGTGTATAATCAAAGGTCAGCTGGCATATAGCTTTCTCCTTCGCTTTGATAACTCCATATGAAAACTTTCCCAACTTCCACTGCCAAAATTTCGTTCGGGTTGATTAAAATTTTGGTGAAGTTACTAGTGACGGTTTTATTACAGTTAAGTTAACATAGTGAAATCCTAACTAGTCAACAGCCTTTTGGATCGCACTGTAGTGTACGGAGTGTTATATTATCCCTTAGATTTTAGATATCAATCTAATATTTATTTACTTGTTGACATTTTCCGTGCTTTGTATCACTTTTGTTAAACTACTTATGTCTCTTGATTACCTATGACCTTTAAGTTGCAAAATACTCACACACTAATGCCCTAGGGAATACGGTTTGCTGTCATTTCCTGCATAGAAATCCCTTTGTCAAAATTGCTTGTTTATGTATATCTAAAGCTAAAAGAATTTTAATGACTGTAGCCTCACTATTGTTAGGGTCAAAGTGGCAATGGTTACAGTTGCAGTCATGAGTCATGAGAAAGGATTGGATCTTCATACCAATGCACTTTTCATTATTGAAATAATAGTCTGCTACCAGACGATCCTGAATTTATCCAATCAGCTTTTAAAAATGGTTGTGAGATTTAAAATAGCTTCAAGATTAATAGTATATTTTTACCCACAATATTCTAGCTTTGATAAACTATACATGTACAATCTCATTGTCTAATTATATTGTTGTCAGCAGTCAGGGAGTAGCTGAGTACAAGTCTCAACTTTGAAGAGGATATGTATTTCCGACTTGACTTTGCTCAGGTACAAGATTTATCTGCTTTCCAAAAGTTAGTGACAATAAATAATTAATTTCCCCTGACTAAAGCAGCATAGTCTACATAGTATACATAGGCATGCGGTTTGTAAACAATGTGTGGGACATGTGTAATAGGTTTATGTTGTGGCACAAATATTTACTCAGATAATACAGCTACACCGAAACATTCATCTAACCATTCACACATTCACAGTCACAAAACGAAGCGTTAGAATGACCTAGATAATAGTTACACATGAAGACGCAGGATTGTACAGCTTTTTACATGGAAATATTATTTTACCTTAGTGAATTTGGCGAACGAAGAGAAATGGGAACAATTTGTCTGTTTAATGCAGCTACAGTGATTCTTGCAATTAGGATAGGTTTTTTAAATCCATGTGAATGTGCCATTTATTTCAGTTAAGATTACTTTTACTGCTAAACAAACAGGAATGTATTAGTGTGAATTGATACATTAATGTTATTTTGTGTTATGCAACTTAAGGTTTCTTCCTGAATCCCCACGCTGGCTTTTGGCTCAACATCGAACAAAGGAAGCTTTAGAAATTCTGAGAAAATTGGCTCGTGTGAATGGGAAGAGTCTACCAACTCACCTTGTCGACAAGATCCTTCTGGAAGTAAGTTACTAGTTTCGGAACGGTGTGCATTGTATCCTAACTCTCAATTGAGTTGAGATCTGCTGTAGAAAGAAATTCGAGATTTGTTAAGAAAAAGCGCAGCTAACACTTCTTTCCATCTTTATTAGTTTAATACCAACCAGCCTGCTAATGAATAGAGAGAAAGTATCTTTCTTCAACTTTCCCCGCATCCTCTTTCTGTCGATCTTATACATTTTAACATGAGGCAAAGAAATTCAAGGTAGTTAAGTCAAGTCAGCTCAATTCTATTCGCATTATTTTCCTTTAAGTTTACCTTCAGTTCAGTTGCACAAAGAGCAGAAGGAGAATTGAAAATTGAATGAGATTTCTTCTATTATTCACAAAATAAGCTTTGCATGCAGAAACCTTTTCTAATTTTTTCATGTCTGTCGGCCTTCCTCTATACAGTTAGGTATCTACTTATTATATACTCTGTATTTGAAAAATGGGCTCTACTTATATTGTTGATGCATTTTGATAAACATGAACAGGTAAAGATAACTTTGCCTGTCTTTCCATCATTTTCTTTGTGGTTGGATATTTAATAATTTCATATGATGAAGCTGTTTTATATTCACCAGGTAGATAATAGGTAGTTAGTTGCTTCAACAGCTATTCAAAAGAAAACTTCAAAGGAATAATGAACTCATCTATATTTCCTACGTACGGGAGTTTCTTACCGGGTGGATAAAACCAAAGTTATCGACCTTAAATTGACTAGACTGCTTTCATTGTCTACTATTCATGGGCGAACTTGCATACATCCAAAAATTACTGACTTGTATGCTTTTTCACTTTTCTCCGGGTGTCTCGTCACAAGACACCGATAACTAGCTCAAAACTTTAACTTTTGCTCTCCTTTATCCAAGTTCAAAGTAGTCGTTGTCATTAGGCTTAAGAGAATGAGTCAAGTTCTATGACTTTAACTGCATTATCTTATTGTCATCAAGACTAGAATGTCATATTTCCCGGTGTATACTACACTTAAAGCTTAGTGACAACCTTATAGGTAAAATAGAAACTTTCATATTTCTTCTAGTATATAAATAACGCTCTTCGCTTTCACTTAATTTTTCAACTTCGGAGTGGAGAAAGTTTTCACTCTGGGTGCTGGCTGGGACGAAAGCACCAAAGTCAACCCCGCGAGGAAGTTATTATTAATAATAATATAGTATGCCTTAGTCTGTATGGTATTCTAACAATCACACTTAAAACTGCACTACACGCTTATTATAAAAGCTAACTTACATAATATACAAATATAGTAGGTACTAAGATAATAAGCTTAACTCAGTATATGGCTATTCAAATATCTGTGTGTGAACAGGCTACAAGAGACGATGTAAAAATTGACGAAGGAAAGACACAGAGGCGTCTGGGACTGTGGGATCTACTCCGAACTCCAAACCTACGTCTAAAAACTATTCTGCTGACTTTATGCTGGTGAGTCAATAGATCTAAAAATTACACAAATTCATTCAACCCGCCCTAACTAATTTTAAATTCTGTTACATCAAAGTATTTAACTTGAAATGAACCTTACAAGGGAAATTACTACTAAGGCACAGACACCCCAGCCAGTAACATTTTTTTGCCAATTTAGGGATGATGAGTTTGAGAAAGAAACTCATCTGCAAAAGCCAATGAGAAAGATCCAATTTCATTAAGCCAAATAAAATCGTTTCATTCGGCTTATCCCCGAAATTTATGAATTTTGGAGAGTTTCGCCATTTTCCAACTCAGCACACCAAAATTAGTCAAAAAAGATCACTGCTAGATGTAATAGTAGCCAGTATGAACAAAGTTATGTAAATCGCGTTGTGCAATTGGGAGTATTTTAGAAAATATTGGTATAGGGAGAAGGAGCTGACGTTATTGGAGAATGTGGGTAGTAGTGGGAGAGAAAATAGAGCAGATCATACGGTGAAGTAAAGGGAAGTGTAAAAGCGAGTCAGCTCAGTTCACTGAGCTACATACATAGATAGATAAGTGAAGAAGACTGCTTTGTCTGTCCCCGCCTGGCAGGATCGGAGAGTGAAAGTCAGCTTTTCTTCCTCCTGTTATTCTTGGATGTGTGAGGAGCTCTCTGCGTTGCTTTCTCTCCGTCCCTCTTCTCTTGTCTCTCTGATATTTCCGTTATCTCTGCTTTCATAAATCTTAGGACGAGACGGCTATAAGGGAAGGAAAGTGGTTCCTTCAGTTTGGTTTAGCTTCTGCTTCACAATTTCCTCCAAACACCAAAACACTATCTAGTAACCCATACACTGTCTACCCACCTACTTAGTTTACTCTACTTCGAGTGTGGCAGGACCGAATTCCTTTCAACTCACACTCTTATGTTATGTAGCCGACAAGGCTTCACCGACACGATAATCAAATCTAACCGAATAGCAAAAAAAGTAAAGAGAGGCAAAAGTAAAGCCGTGTCAAACCAAACTAAGTAGCACTTTCAAATTGATACATTTGCGCCCAGCAAACAAACTACCAAGCGACGATTTCTCTTGGATTATCATGATGACTACACACTAATTTCACACACTGACAACAGTATTACCAAATATATGCATTTCATCTTAGGTCACTACTTCAGCACACTTTCGTCTTTAACTTGTATTATAGTAGATTGCTTGTCAAAATGACTAACATTTGATACATTATAAATCAACATTCCATATAAGTCCTTCCCTTTTGTAAAAAGTGACAGCATTTTATGTACATTTGGTATATGCCTAAGATAATTTATGTTTCTTATAATCTGATATTGTTTCATATGGATTTATTTTATCGACCTAATTATGTATAGATAGTAATTTTAATATTTTGTATGCATGTATTAGGTGAAGTAGAGATTAAGCGTATGAATGTTAATTTATATGTTTGTGCGAAGTCTCAATTTTTATCGTTAAGAATATTATATTGACATGACACACACAGCTGTCGTACTGTTTTGACCAGTTTTCATTTGATTTTAAATAAATATCTGTTATTTCTCCTGCCACAATTTTTAGCCATTTTCTTCCAGTATTTTTTTGCAGACTAATACACATCTCTCAAAAGCATAGCGAGTAGGTATTACTTTTTAGGTATGTAGCTTTTAAAATCCTTATTGCTTTGCCATACACAGTAGTACACAAAATGATCCCAATTTTTTGATTTAAGTATTTTGAACTGACTGCTGCTTAATGCATCACGCGAAAGGATTTTGCAACTTAAATTGAGTTGTGTGTGATATTTGTCCATGGTTGCTGATTCCAGCCAGTAGGAAAGAAAGCCTTGTGTTATAAAGTGTGAGGTGGGATCATTTGACGTTTTGTTGACAGGCTGTGTACTCTAGAAGATTTATTGAATCTTATCACCATTCCATTGTGCTGTTCTCTTGTTGCATAGGAAATTTACTTGCAGTTTAACTCTGTTTTATACTGGGGACTGTGGGAACTGAAATGTTTACCATGCTAATATGAGAATTACACTTACACAGTTGACTAGCCTTGAGTCTGAAAACTGTGGGCATTATTGGGTAGGCGAGACATTGATTTCCACGCACTTTCCCCTATTTTGAGTCTACACGGTATAATACTTGTGATATTCTCTGCTTTCTTTCGTTTGCTTCTTAGTTTGATTCTCATTGGAGCTGGTCCTATTTTGTCCCGCTCTTCTTGAGGGATGTTGACGTTGCATTTGTGTTCCCAGCTGAATATAAACTGTAGGGACTCTCTATGCATTGGTTGCGTCTAAACATAAATGTATTCAGAGAATGTCTATAAGAACTGAAGTTATAGGGTGTAAGTATGAAATAGAAATATCAAGGGGATCGTCATCCTCATAAATTTGGTGGAGAGACGTTTTAGTCAATTCAAGTGTTCAATATTATTACACAAGTGGTTTCATGCTATAATATAGCTACTTATCAAATAGTAGTTTGGTATAGTGGCATCTGAGAGCGTCTTACAATTGTTGAAATAGACTCCAGGGTTGTTTCCGTCTTGCATATAGAGAGAAAGTGTTTCATCAATTCCCCGTTCCATGCACTCGTTCCACATCAAATCACCATAAACAAGCTCTGTTGATCGTCTCGTTACTCATTTACTCTTCCTGCCATCCTCATTTCTCCTCTTACTCCTCAGCTACTACGAAGTTACAAATAGAATCATGTACATATCTGCAAGTTCGTTGTAAACTACTAATAAGTACTTCGTATAATGTATACTCTTTAGGTAGTGATATAAAATATTACAAAGCACAGAGTCACAACTTACTTTAGTAGACACCCGATTGGGAATGCACATCCGTTTCTCGGAACTTTCTCATGTCAACTGGAGGTAATTACTACACAACATCAGCCCCATTGTCTTTGCCAACTATCTTTAGACTAATTTCTTATGTTTTCCTATTATGTATATAAGAAATGATATGACAGCCTAATAAAGCCACAGCATAGTCAAACCGAATCTCTAATAATGTACAGTTTCATAGTTTGCTTAAGGACTCTGTTATTATTGTTAGTTACTTAGTTAGTTTCTTTGTGAGAGTTCACTTATTGAACTACTTCAACTTGTTACATTATAGAAGTAGTTACTTACACTGTGTTACTTTACGAGAGATAAGATAAGCAGTCTTTATGGCAGATGAGACGTAAACCTGTCACTTTGCTCAATTTGGCGACTTTGTCTTCCTTCCTTTCCGTATGCCCACTTTTACTACTTACATAACACATAATCTATACGTGCATCTCCACTGCCAATACCAGAAGGATTTCCTATTTACTATATACATAGAATATACATGCAGACACTACTTACGTTTATGTACCCAAACGACAATGGCCTAGCATCTCTACTGTAATCTAATGCTTAGATTTGTTTCTACTATACATACAGAATGCTTTGTACCAAAACCCTTACCCACCGACAGAGATCCCTAAATAACTGATACACTGAATGCTATTGACTTCCAAAATAAATTGATCCACCATGTCGTCCAATATTACATTGAGACATCTTCTGATCCTACTACTACTATGAAAAGTCAATACTATGCCTAAATGGGTAAACCCAAGTTTGCACTTTACTTTTCTTTATTAGTGGTTAGACTAATATATTTAACAAGATTACACTTCTTTCCCCTCAAATTTAATGTAATGAGTTACTAACTTCAGTCAACTTATCTAGTAGGTACTACTTACATTTGGAAATATCATGACTTCAATTTAGTTAGTCAACGATGTAGATGATCAACTATTGATTTTCGCTTCAAGAGGAAATTCAAGATGTTTATTATGAATATAAGTTGCCCAATGTACTATTATGCACTAATGTATCTACAACTCTATATTCGAATTAAAATAAAATAACATATATTTCTGGATTTTAAATGCAGGTTTGCGAATTGCACAGTTTACGTCGGTTTGAGCTGTTATTGGTCCTGCCCTCGGCGAGAATCCTTATTTAAGTTTCTTCCTTGCAAGTGCAGTTGAATTGCCGGGTTACTTGTTATGCTGGTTTGTTATGGACCGTTGGGGCCGAAGGTGGCCACTCTGTCTTTCAATGATCATTGGAGGAATCTTTGATATTGCCACAGTCCTTCTACCGTCTGGTAAGCTAAATATATATTTTCTCGCTCAATATCCAAGTTTCCAAGCTTCAGGTATTCGATATTCAAGTGAAAATTAGCAATTACATATCAATTTGAGTTTACGTAGAATTTTGTTCAACGAAGTTTGGTTCAATTAGAAAAGTTGCACAAACTTTCTGCTAAGAATTATTTGGATAGAAATGGCAATTTTATTGAGCAATATCTTAAAGTACAAATCTTGTGAGTACTTGTATTTACTACAGACAATAAGGTAACATTCCTGTTTTACTTGCGGAATAAATGAAGTACTCTGAACACAGTATTGATGAATAACTGATGAAGATACAGTAATTACTAGTTACATAGATAATTCCAGGAAAGGTAACTGGTTACTTGGTAGAAGGAATACAAAGATAAAATGTAAAAGGGTAAATCAAACAAAGTGGGAGGATGAATAAGTATAAAGTTGAATTGGGCTAATGTAAGTTAAACATGGTTAAACTAAGCGTAGGTTGTAAAGTTTGGTAGATGATGAGATGATGTCGGAGACGAGGATTTGATATTGATTGGAAAGGTATAGGAGTTGGCTGAAGGTTGCTAAAGGTGGCTAATGATGATGATGGGTAGACGAAGTTGGTCGGAGCAGACGAAGTGTAGTCAAAGTGGGCCTTGTTCTCTCCCTGCAAAGTAAGTACACACACACGAAAACTGTGGTAAAGAGATACATAGGTACTTACTTACCTTGGTTTGAGTAAAAAGGATCGTGAGTGAGAAGACTCCTTGCTAAGATACTCTCACATCGCATCACTTTATTTTACTTGTTCAAGTTTTACTAGTTTAGCAGCAGAGAGGGAAATGCCTACGGAAAGATGAAAGAAATTCTAACTAAACCGAACAACCTAAACGAAAGAAAGGAAACCAGGGCAGAGACTAAATGTTCCTTTTTGTTCAAAAATTTGCGAAAGACGCAAACGAAGCTGGTGCTGGAAGGTAAGAGAAGCTAAGCCATCAAAACTAGAAAAACATTATATAGAAACAGATACACTGTCTTATAGTAAAAATAGAATCGAGCAATCGAAATAAAGTTTGGCTTCGTTTTCCGTATTACTTGGGACTGGCTAAAAGTGCAAAACTGAAGAGTGCTGAATTGAGCTTATATGCGAAAACAGTTGAATAAAGAGAGAGAAGACAGTCGGGAGCAACTCTAGCGTAGCACTACTCAATGTTGGCTATTCAAAAAACTTTCGGAGAAAAGAGCGGAGACAGCACCGAACCTTGATATTGAACTGTTCACTATTCAATAGTCTTTCTCCGACTGATGTAATGCCAGCGAGCCTTCTTCCCCCAGAAATAAAGGATATCCATATTTATACTCTTTCTTATCTTTTCTCCCGGATTGTGTCCAATTTCTCTCTCACAACGAAATCTACAGGAAGAACAAAAGGCCGCCCTCCGCCAATATAAAATGAGGTTTTAATGGAGTCATGAATGTTGCTCTCCAGCCAGTTCGATTCAACTCTTCACTCCTTCTCACAATACAATCAGCTCCATCCAACAGTTCCCAAATTGGAAATTAGAAACCAAATTGTTGATTGCGGCAAACGCCACCACACACCCTCACTCAGACAAGCAAACTCCAGATTGCTTCCCTGTTTTCCTTTCTGCTCTCTTTTCCTCTCAACTTTAAAATTCTAATTATCACTAGAATACTTTTCCACACATTAGCACTTCTTTTGTTCACTCGACCTGGGGTGATTGTTTTTTTAAAAATCCATTTTCTCAAATGAAACTACAGCTGCTCCTACTTTAATCTAACAGAAAGCTCACAACAACTTTTCCTGCCTTTCTTTTAGTTCGTTTCAATTGATAATAAACTGTTGGCAACAGGCGTACGCAGGATACGAAGGACACATACAGGACGAGCGGAGGCCTAGTTGATACTTTATAATATATACTTTCATTGTCCGCAAACAGATTACTAAAAGTTTTGTCGT
>JABASH010004407.1:0-14080 GCA_019776445.1 Tomocerus maximus | reverse complement strand
CATGTATTTATGTATCATGGGACAAAGAAAATCACACAATCATTAACATTCGTAATACAATATCTGAATACATTCTTGTACTATACTTTACATTTTAAAATGATGGTTAAAACGTTAATAATTACAACGTGCGTCAGGGAGGATATAAATCCTAAATAGACCTTCAAATAGGTATATAATAAAAGCATCGATGGTTGATAAATATAATATATGATCAGTGCCTATCTAGGTTTGGCAATTTTGGCATAAACACTCATTTCCATATTACTGTGAAAAGTTATTAAATTTATCTGTAGAAAGATGTGGGGCTAGGACAGTTTGACACGACAAAGCATAGTGCCATGCATAAATTAACTTGGTTGTAAATTCTTCTTTTTACGCTACCCTTAAATACTAATTGTATTTATCAAACTTGATCATCTTAGACTAAACTATTAAACTATGCAGGATATCTCCTAGTTTACTCATACCGGCCTATATTGCATAAGTAGTAAACGTATGTAAGTATGATGCATGGATTCACGAAGATTCCGACATTCAGTGCCAGAATCTTACTTGAATTGTAATTCTCCTCTGGTGAAACACTTTAAATGAGCTCTGAAAGTCTGAATTATGCATTAGGTAGGTTAGTGTGTTGTACATTTTTCTCCGCACCTTTTGATAAAGGCTCACAAAATATCTATATTTTCATCCTTCATCTCTAATAATGAGGATATTTCTTTACATTGACCAGCTAATTTCCCTTTATATTAATGCCCAGAGTTTCAGAATAACTGTACATCATGTACATGTGATACAACAATTGTCAGGCTAATATCATCATTATTTTAGTGATAATAACTTCAAATGGTATTTTAATATGGCCTGACATTTCTATTAACTTCCTGGCTCTACATCTCTTGAGTAAAAAGTGTATAGTATAAGTAGTCATATATTATTATAGGCAATTATATTGCACATTTTCAATCATGCATATGTATAGGTATCATCATTCTATTTTTGGTGATGGTAAAATAAAGGATTTTCTCTTAGATTATATTGATGAAATATTACTGCATAACTGCATAATAAATGGTATATGTAGATGGGTTACATTACAATAAGCATGAAACAATGTCAACTCGAAATCCAATTTCTCTTAAAATATTATATCGTGTAGAACAATCAGCTATTCATTTGGGAAGCAAGTTCTTTGGAAGACCTGCGTTATACTTTCATTACCTACGGGGACAATGTAGATTTTCAATTAATTAAATGAGTAAACCTGTACAGTAGAAGCACACTGATTCAATTAAATGATAAAGAATTTTCTCTTTGGCTTCCTAATATAAAAAATTGTATAGGACTAAGTGCATATTGTTCCTGGTTAGGGACTCAATTAACTCAACTGATAAACCAGAACCTCTAAAAACTTGATTAGCCATTGAATCTTAGTAGATTTTAACACCAGAGAAGACAATAGTATCTTAAACTGACGGGATAATTTAAATTGCCCATATTAAGAGAGATCATTAATGCAGATGTTAGTAGGAATTAGTTTAGTAGTGCAGAAAATACGTCAAATAAGGGCATTGTGAACACAAGCCAAAGTCAACGAACTAGTCCAGTGCAATGCGAAGCACACAATTTGCTTCATATAAGGATATTAAGGACTTGGAGCAATTTATTTCATGAAGCAAAAGTTGAAAAACTTAAAAAGGGTGAACTGACTCATGTCAAACCTGCCATAGGATGTTAGGCAGTAAAATTAAACCAAGCAGCCACTTCCAATCGTAAATAAAACTAATTGTGTTTACTAATTAGGCAGGGCCATTAATTTAAGAGATATAAGAACCGTTACCTTTATTTACTGCCTACCAATGTCACTACATTATACAAGACCATCCACTTACACAAATATTGTCTTAATGTCCCTAAGCGATAATAAATAACTTAGAACAAGTATCACGGAAGCTTGTACATATAATTATTTTTCTGTGCTAGAGATGCCATACATGAACCACATTCCTAAAATTGTATACCTATATGAAATTAATTAGTTTGGATTTCAATTTTTTAACCCCTGGGACTGTCGGACTGTGAAAACCAAAATTGGTCTCTAAGAATTCTTGTTACACTTAGTAGGTACTGAATGGTTTACACTTTACACGGAACAATTGTCACTTTGTCACTCATCAAGTTGACACGCGATAGCCCGGTGACTTCTGAAATTTCTTAGTGCAGATAAGACAGACTATGTATTCGAGATTTTGTGATTAAGCAATAGAAGTGTTAGCATTAGAAATGAGAAAAATGGAATAAATATTTGCTGGGGTGCATAAGATGAGTGCCAGACTGCCTGATCAATAAAACAAGAGTTTTTTCATTACTCCCGTAAAAGTAAAGCAACCAAATAATTTCCAAGAGAATTTTTTTCATTTTGAGGTTGAATGTCTGTAGTGTTATGTGACGAGATGCACACTATCTCTAGATAACTTATGCATATGCCCGTCTTTTATATTTTATCACGACTTTGGCCCTCTCTGCACATCTCTCTCTACACTTCACCCTCTTCAGTTTTACTCTGTAATATCGGAAACTCTCGCTGAAGCAGTCAACACAACAGCCATTCGTTTATTTTATGTATGCACTTTTATTCGGTTAATATCTTCCGAATAAGCATGCAGACGCAATTTCACCTAAAGAGAGCTATTTCACCAACAACCGGCAAATCACACATTCCTCTGACAGAACAGCAACCAACCAGACTTGTCAGTCAATGAAATATGCACAGCGAACGTGCGACGAAAAGACGACTAACGCGTTTAAAATAATTCACGTCCAACAAACTGACAATATGCTCATATAACTTTTCCTATGCCCTGTCATCCGGCATCACATTCCATAACCTCCAACTTTTGACTATCTTGACAAGTACCCATCGTGTTTGTGCGCACCGAGAAATTTGATACTTTTCTAGATCCACTAGTAGATATCAAAATCAAAAACACAATTTCTGAACACTCTTTTCTAAGTCCTAATAATGACGCATTGCACGATGTTTGTTTCCCTTAATTGATATTAGTAATTTGAATATTAGCACCCCTTTGGTAGTACGATTAACAGTCTAGGTCTAAACTAACTCTTTTTACAAACAAAAGTAATGTCTAATATGGATAAAAGTGTAATGGATATCCTGCCCCATTAAACTCATTAAAACCTATTTGATAAATACGACTATTATGGCTATTTTCAATTAGATTTGAATATACTAAATAGCTGGCAGCTTTGGATGTGGATATCTACTTGTACTTTTGCGTTTTAAAAGTACATGACATACCAGAGTAATGTGCTATTGGTTAATATAAAGTTTGTACATTTGTCTATTTATTATTATTAACATTTGTTGAAATTTAAATCTCCTCTGTAGGTAATACATTAATGTGTGGTCACAGTTTTATCCAGAACTGTCCACTGTGTCATGTCCACTTAGGTAGAAATATATTATTATAGCAGGTACTAGCAGTAGACATATCATTACGTGCATACACAGAGTCAAAATAGTAGAGTTTTTAATTCCTTCAAACCTAAACTTAATATTTCCATAATGTCATTCATAATAATATGAATTATTGTAAATGCATTGTCAGCATTTCTTCTGAAAAGTTAGTACCTACCAAAGTGTTATAAATACACATAGCTGATTTAATTTGTGAACTGGAAATGTAATGTAGAGTTCAAACAGATTCATTTTAGTTGCATAGGAGCAGTTCAAGACGGTCTAAGTATACCTATCCAGTAAGATTATTACTTTGTTCAAACATAAATACGGAACTAAGATAACTTTGCAACTGTAAGCATAAATTGCTTCAAGAACTCATTGGATGTCTTAATGGAGGCTGAATTGAGTAAAGTTCGGAGTTTGTAATCTAGCAGTGCTTTTATGTATTTTTCTAATTTGTTTAGTCTGGAGAATGTCTGGTATAGTTGGGGGAATTGTGTCCGTATATAGGATGGCATTGTTTAAGAGAAATGAGCCCTTCCTTTCCTCTGTCTCATTTCCTTCCGCCATTCTTTTTATAGTCTCACTTTGCCTGATGCCGGTTTACAACTGTTGTCTTCTTTTCCATTTACATAAAGCCATTTTGTTAGCTCCGTAGTAATTGTTAGTTGTTTTCTATGGCGTGTACGTAATTTGTATGTGCACATTCTTTTGATTCAAGTAAGCATACCGCTGATAATGAAATCCCATTTACCAAACCCATTCCATGCATAAATTCTACTCGACTACTTATGCTACACCGCGATATAAATATAACCACCTTCTAGTACTAATGGCATGTTCACTCAATGCAGCTACAAACTCTCAGAAAAAATCACAAATCATACATTGATAACCGAAACAGACGCATCCTGTGTGATTCTATGGCTATCTCAACCGGTCATCTTATCTTGCCTCCTTGGGTAATTTAATTCGCTTAGGCAATTCATAGCAGAGTAAGTTCCTCAGATTAGATAAAAGCATATAATTATGCAAACGACTCACATCGATCTTATTCTAAACAATGATAAAACAAGTTAGCGTAGGAAAACTATTCTAAACTCTCATTCTGTTCTAAATGTAAATAGTTCCTATATACACAAGTGTACCTAATGCAGGAATTAATATTTATAATTAACTATAATATCTAGCCAAGTAATAAAATTTAATTTTAGATAATAAAATTACATTTCCCAGGTAAGTCTGCATTTAAGATGTTTAAATAATAAATAATGCAATAAAGAGGAAGAGACACAACATTGTTGTGCAGAGCTATAATATTTTAATCAGTAACTTACATCCTGGAGAAGGTAACTGTTTACGTGTGCAGCGGTACGGCTGATAGGTACCCGGTTCAAATTTTCCATACATCGTGCGATCCATTTGTAATATTTTAAGAAAACTAACTTTATAAACACTGCTTGTCACACTCTGTAGAATATCGACACAAATCACGTTCAAACTGCTAAACAAACGTATTGAGAAGCATTATAGTAATATATTAAGTGTGGCAGTGTGAGTTGTAAGTTATGAAAATTAAAAAGTACTACGTGTTCATACATACCATGTAGCTAAAACCTAACTTTATGAGATACGGACAGTCTCAGGGAATTTTCAGTATAATAATTGAATTTGTGGAGTAGGAGTGGAATGGTATAGAATGCATCAATTTTGACCAAGTTCACGGTCAACTTGATAAATATGCAGAGGACTGATTATGATATGAAGAAAGTGTTAATTCACGTGGGATTTCTACAATAATCGCGCAATTGTCCACCTTTCCTCAGTAGGTACTAGTGCATAACGAGTTATTGTGTGTAATGAATAAATCCAGTTCAAGATGTGGAAGGTCACTCTTTCGAACGGATGATAATATTTGGATGTCTTTGTCTGCTCTGTATGGCAGGAGAAGAATTATTTTCTGAATTAGAATACAATGGGAACGTTACACTTAAAAATGATTCTAATTGATTGAACAATAAAATAAAGAATGCTAACTGAAACTGCAGTAGTAGAGCACTGAGAATTGTCTGTTGGAGTGTTATCGAAGTAGGTGGGTGAGTCTCACCTTCTTCCTTTTGTACTTAAGATGTGCCTTGGCTGGCAGAAAACAAAAGAAAAATCTCTTTCCCTTGCGCTTCTGTCGCACACTCGGAGTATTTTTATAGGAAGAAAGGGAGACGTTTTAAAATAGGTAATTTGAGATGGAAGTGCACAAGAGACGAAACACACGAACTAGAGATGAGATTTCAGATTTACTTTTCAAATGCAAACGATTTTTGGGAGTGCATGGGGATACTATTGTAGCCACGTAATACTTGACTCGCACTCTGTAAGTGTTAGGCCGTTAAAAGATTCTCCTGAACACACACAAGTCAAGACAACCTGAATGAAAGAGTTATAAAATGTTCAACGCAAACTGAATCCAAACAAAGCTTCCACGTTGCACGATAAATCGGATAAAGCACTTGAGTTGGAGCACCCGGGTTTTTACCACTCTGAATTGGTGCGTGCGATATGCACACTCTTATAGCATTCAAAGTTTATTTGAACGGTTATTAATATTCCAACAAGTTTGAAGAAAAATATTTATCTGAGGACATGAATGTCTGAATGGAATAGTGAGACAGGCAGGAGGAGAGAGAATTGAAGACTAAAATATTTGTAGGGTCGTCTCACGCTCTCTGACATGGCACAATTAGAAATTACAGTTATAAATACTAAATGATTGTATGATTGTCTGCAGAATTGTAGGAATGAAATCAGAGAGAGTTCTACTTGGACTGCATTGTCTGTGTGACTGTAATTTGATGTGATCTGTCTGTCTGTGGCTTGCGTGGCGTGGCCGGATGGATGGAATAAACTGGTACAAGGGATGTTTAAGAAAGATGTTCGAGCAAGTAGGGAACCTCCTGAGCTTACACGCTTATGCCCTACAAATCTCTAACACAGACAGATTTGTATCTATCTACTATTTCTGTGCAGGATACAATGTGTACATTTATTAAAGGTATCCTATACTCCAACAACATTAATCGATATCATAATATTATATACTATCCACTTACATGCTTTGTGCAATCAAATTATTTTTGCATTTTTAAGGGTGCAGGCAGTTGTTTAATAGTATATACTAGTGTGTGCATAAAGTAGTAAAGTACTACTTACATGAACATAACAGTATCAACATTTCAGTAGAAGCATTATACGCCAACGCAAGATCCACAACAGATTTCCTTAAAAGGTATTGCATTACGATACATTATAATAAACCCTTCGTTAAGTACAGACATATCCAATATAATCAGTTGGCTAACTATTTGAAAGCTATCTAAAAGTATCTGATTTGATTTCTGTAAATGGGCTACTAAGTAACTGTGCTAAATATTTTTCTATCATGATACTGGATGCATTCGGAAATGTTTGTTATTCTTTGCTAACAAGAATAGAATGCAAACAAATAGGAAAAGTTTATTTTCTTTGATTTTTCTGATCAGCGCATAGGTTTCAATTTTTGGTAAATTAAGTACTCAGTTTCTAGACTTGTTTGCAATGCTCTTCCGACCTTTGTTGAACCACAGCGAACTATTTATGAACCGATTTTAACACTAACAATTAGCATAAACATTTTCTACAGTTTTTCTGTGAACTGCATACATATAGAGGGAATTAGTTTTAGGCTGATTTGACAACTACACAGAGGCCTAGTCTAAGACATGTTCGACTTGTCTCTCAAGTTTCCATGAATGTTTCTTTCATGGAAGTCAGATGTGTTGTTTCCTTCTTCGACTGTCGAACTCTTTCTTCCACTTCATGGCTCCAGGATGAGAAAAACGAATTTGGAGAGAAACTATGAGTTTGGGACAGCCCACTTACTATTTCAAGACGCTATAAAGAAACATCCTCAAGTCGACGAAATAAAGGTCTCTCCTTTACTTACCTTTTATTCTCCTTTTACTCACAACGGAGACCAAAATAGATAGGAGCAAGAAAAGAATCCCCTACGCGTATAAAATGTATACAGCAATACGCATTCTCATCTGTTTTGTCTATATTTGTAAGTCTCAATGTGTAAACACAATAACCATTTATTTGACTCCGCTTCAAAATAAGTACGTGCAGGAGTCACAAATACCACTTACTTAGAATAGCACGAGATATAAGCCAATTATTCAATTATTTCACGTAGCCATCCTGCATTCGATGAATGCTTTGTATTGACCAATCTAAATTGCATCCAATGCTTTTTCATGCTTAATTACACAAAACATTTCATGTACAAAATTAATTGTCTTGTGTCTGCCTATAGCAATACAGATTTCTAGATTGGTCTATGCACAGCACTGAAATAAACCACACAAACATTGAAGGCCATCAGTGTTGGAGCCCAAATGGTCAAAACGGTCAATAGGGCCAAAACGGCCATGTTAAAAACTCACCACAAAAGCAATCAAAGTGGTCAAAACGACCAATACGTGTAAAAATATCCTTGAGTCGACCTTTTAGGTCACCACATTTAAAATTTCGAAATAAAACGTTTCAATTTTGATATTTTTGCGCACGGATGGAATAAATTAAACAGTGTATTTCGTGGTTTTTAGCTGATTTTATTGCAAAATTACTGAAAAATAAGTAGTTTTTAACCGTTTTTAACTGTTTTGATAGGTAGCAAAAGGCCAAAGCGCAAAAAAGTGGCCAATTTCCAACATTGGAGACTAGGAATAAAACTCATATAGTTGGGCATATTAGGTAAACACTGTGAATATGTATAGACCTAATATTTACTTAGGATTAGTTATGGAGATAGAAAAAGAAATGTTGACCAGTGTGCGAAAAGAGGGGACTAAGACAGGAGAGTGACACAAAAGTACTTTTCCCTTGTCATGATGAAATTGACCATTCATTTCACTCGATTGCCACCAGAAAATAAAACAGACGTTATTGGGTTAAGTTTGTGTGCGTGAAGTTGGAAGCAGGGACGAGGAAGAGAGGGATGATGAGAGGACAGACAGAATAATGATGAGACACGGAGAACCTTTAATTTGTATATTTGTAGGCCGACCCACAAGCCACGACACTATTTATTTCCACGTAGAGATGCAAAGGGGAACAGATATTTATCCGCAGTCTGTACTTGCTCAACTAATGAATGGATGTCAATGTGTAATCTAAGACTTTAATAACCAAGAAAATAACATGAATGAGAATAATAACACACATTATAGTCAACATGCTTCAATAGGGACAATGCATCTCTTTGTGCTTCACAGGATTATGTACTTTTGACTATTATTATACCGTCCCCTATTACTACTATGCTACTACGACCACAACTACTGCCTATAGAATATACTTTATCTTACTAACGATTGCATCCCGTGAATATGAATACCATAATAATGAACTGTTCAAAAGACGAGCACGAACAAGATCTTTGGAAACACTTCATTTGTAAATGAATTCGAAACAAAGTCTACCTAAACACTTATGCACTCAAGTAAGTACCACAGCTTACTTTTTGCTAACTGTCATAAATGGTTATTATAAGGCAAGGGGAGATTTCAAACCAATATTTCATACTTCTACCGGTTGACTTCTGAGAAGTATGAAATATTAGTTTGAAATCACACCATAACAATTTTATGAGCTGGAAAGCAAAGTCACAAAGGTTGCTTAGTGCAATTGCTTCAGTTTTTAACTTGAAACTGTAATAAAACCGTTTTATTAGCTATGGAAATGGAATGAAATTAGCCCATCTATCTAAAAAAAAATGCTTTTCTTTAATTTCATTTTGTTATCACCAATTTTTTCAACAAAAATGCATATAACGAATGTTTATTTGCAAAGTGTGCATGTCTTATGTATCTGTTCAGTTCAGTGATACTACGGTGGGGTGGTTTACTCATTTATTGATGACAGTAGAAGAAGAAAAATACAGCATTTATATAAGTTAAGAAAATTGTGTGCCAATTTGTCAGCTTCGTAACAAATATTATTAACACATTTTATCGATTATTATTAAATAAGTGTTGGTAACTAGCTGGCAAAAAATGAAGCGTAAAAAGATTAACATTATAGTATTCAGTAGATTATTCATTAATGTAATAGCTACTCCTGATTCAGACTCAGTCGGATAGATAACATCTCAAAGGCATCAATTTGAGTAAAAAAGGCGTCATTTCATTTTCAACATCAGACATTTTATTTGTAAAAAAGCAGACAAGTCATAAACTTAGTGAGAGAGAAGGCGAAGTTAACAGAATCTAAAGTTTCCTAAAAATGAGCTGGAGTGAACAAAAGGGAAGATTGAGGCAGATAATTCTTTGTCGCTCACAATAGGGAAATGTACATTTATGTATTCCAAAGAAAAGAATACATAATATTATTATCTGGATGTACAATAGCTTTTCCGTAGTCAAATAGTTAAATCTCGTTCACGAAAACAAAGAACAATACTCAGGAGTTACATTCATGCACATGTTCATGTAAATAAGGCAGAGGATATGAAAATGGAACTACGACTTTAGTTTCCTCATCACTATTACATGTTAGACAGAAAAAATATAATTTGAACTGAATATAAACAAAATATTTAAGTTCATAGGAAATGCGAGGTGCAGAATAAGTCAAGAAATCTCAGTAAATATTAACAAATCCTACTGTAGAAAATACAAAATAATATTGAAGGATGAGAAAACTTGGTCTCCTACCAGAATATTCTTTCCTAATAAGAAAATGTGAGTGGGCTTCACAACTCTGTTCTTTGCATAAATTATTGTATTATTTTCGTTGTCTGCTATTTTATATTTAGCTTTCAACTACCTTTGACTTCATTAGTGCAAGAATTCGTTACTGAAGGGTGGGTGGAAGTTGGGATGTTTATTGCCTCATATAGGAGTAGCGCAACCGTTTTGAATAAATGATATAAACACCAAAACAAAAATTTCTCTTATAATCAATCTTTTGCCATTTGATTTCGTCGACCAAATTCTTTGTTCCAGCATATTCTATTGTCCTTGCTTATAAGAATCCAAGTAATAATAAAACTAAAGCAAATGATTTTATAGCCATGACGTTATGAGAATGGATCATTACCATAACCAAGAAGTTTATTGATTTTTTAAATCTTTAAGGACTATCCACATGAATAACTAGAAAGGATCGTATAGAGTATAGAATAATCAAACTGATGGATAAAATTGTTTATAAATGTAAATGAGCCTTTCTTATCAAAATTCAGACTTCATCTTGGGCAGCTATAGCAATATTACTATAATAAAGTTACTTAACCAAAAATAGAATTTTTCAATAAGCAATCCACCGTTTTTTTTCAATAAAATTCCTTTTAGTAAATTGTGTTTTGGGTTTTATTGCCCAATATCACGAATGATTGTTAAGTTGATACGAATTTCAGAGATTCGACTCTTGTGAATGTTACTATCCATGAAATGTAATGATAAAGGGTAAAGGTAATTTTTGGTGATAAGAATTTATGGAAGAAGTAGAGTATCCGTCTGAATTGCGTAGGCACGGAGTGGTAGCTACAGAAGGCAAGTACAGCATATTTATTTGCATTTCACATTTGCTTTTGAGAATGGGAAGAGTTAGATTCATTGGGCTGAATAATGTAATTGAAAAGGAGCCAAAATGAGAGGAAGTAGGAAGTTAGAATCGCATCAAATCACATTCACATCAGCACAGGAAAAAATTGGCTCGACTACTCAATCACTGTTTATGTTTACTTATTGTTAGATAGGTATACTTAGGTTTGGATTTTATTTCGTGTGTTCATTTAAGCTGTAGTGCATTACGACTCCGGCCCACACACCATCCGAATAAATACCCCATTACCAACTGAGGAATAACGATAGGAATGCAATGTGATGAATGTTACATGGTCTTGGTCATAGTCATCAAACCAGTAAATAAGCTATCTCCTAACTCAACTGTCGATCTACTTCCATGCAATGGTGGCATGTAAAATAATCCTTGTCTCCCACCCACGCATCCCATCCACAGACACACATTTCTTACTCTCAACACAAACTCGGTGATTAATTTCTCATATTTAAGAGTTATGAGTCCGAATAGAAATTTATTAATGAATGACAGATACATTTAAGACAATGGCAACTATTTTAGTCCGTAATTAATTAGTAACCAACAGGAACTATGGATCATTAGTCAAATTCAAATTAACTATGAGTTATGCATCTACAGAATAATTTACAAGCTCAATTTGTTATCTTTATTTTGTTCGTCTACATCTACTAAATATGCAATGTCATGTATAACTTTGGCTACGTCATCATAAAAATCAACTTGTTGAATATATTGATCATAATATTAAAACTACACATTAGTACATATGTACTACAAACTACAGATAACCATAGAAGTTCAATGGTTTGATATTCAATGACGTTCTGTCCCTAATATCTAGATAAAGTATTTAAATTAAGATTTGTGGAACAGTTTTCTCTTACAATGTCAATTTGATCAGGTCTATTAACCGAAAATTAAATTAATTAATCTTCTTCGTGGATGTAGACTGTAAATCACAGCCAATCATCCCTACCAAGACATTGTTTCAATGTAATATTTCACTTCATGCAGTATTTAGTTGATTGCATTCATGTCTAGTATACTTAAATGAAAAATCTGACTGCATACCATAAAGCATATTCTTTATTCGTTTGAAAATAAAACTTTGCTCATCCAATACAGATATTATATTTACTTAGTTCAATGGACCTTAGACAAGATCTTGCATTTAAGCGTTTTCAGTTTTACACTATATACAGGATTTTGTTAAAACGATATTTTTATGTGGCATAAATATCCGTGCCCTTCTATGCATTCGACCAGAATTAATCGTAAGTAAAATATTGATTGATGATCTTTTGAAAAACAAATGGACTCTGATAAACAACTGTGTCAAATGCGATAATAAATCACCATCCAACAAACCGTACCGTGAACATACATAATATGTAGGTAGGTACTCTACTCTAGTACATCACATTTTTCATGTAACTTAAACTCAATTCCAGACCAGAGGCTCCAAAATGTTGAACTCTCAAGTTACACATACGCACAATGGTACATTGCTAAAATAGGGTAGATCTTATAAGAAAATTTTGATGAAAAGCGTGTCTATAGCTGAAGTATGAGAAAGATAAATAAAATTGAATATTATGTGCTGATAAACTCATTTCTTGTGATGTCTTTGTAATGAAATGCTGAATAGTATACCGTGATATTTATTTATGTGCTCAATTTATCTTTCGGTTACTACACAATCTACAGTTACCTACAAAATTGTTTTCTCTGCTCTATTTCCAATAAATATATGGATACTTTTTAACTACGCCACAACAGAAAACAAAGCAAGTACATACTTAACGGCGCCAGAAAAGCAAAAGTTTGCATATTATTAGCTTGTTGCAGCATAGTAGTAAGGTATAACATTATTTTTATCCGCCAATTAAAATAACTCACCGATCACGTAAATCTTGTTGTGTTGTTGCTATTAATATCTCAAACTATAAGAGGCTAATTATAATGAATAAAAATGAATTTAATAATGATGCAGCATAGTAAAGTCCGAGAAATGTTTTATGATGCTGCTGTGTAAATGTCATGACGCAGTTGCACAAATATTGTTTCATCGATTGACAGGTTCCATAAATAAGGAGCATTTCCATGTATATCTTAATCATTTTTGATACATTATAACAAATACCTGTGACTCAGCGTGAAGCGTTATAATTTAATAATTTATAGTCCATACCTCGAACTTCGAACATGAGTGAGTGTACTTATCATACCTACAGGATTATTGATACGCAGACATACAATGTAAAAGTAACGGTTAGAATTTGCAGGATGTTTATATAAAAACTGGGTCGACGTCGTCTATTAGTCATAAAATAATGAACCACAGACAGATAAAACTACTGGAATATGCCATAATGACTCTCTAAAAACTGTTAAATCCCTGTGCAGTCAAGTCTCTGCGTCACCAACGTCAACAGAGCCGGAGTAACAAATTCTTCGGAGCAATTTATCAGTGGAACAAATGGAAATGAGTCAAAAAAGCCTTACATCGCTGCTATTAATAATTTCACCTTCAGCAAAGCATCTTGTAACTATTTAACTTAGTAGATGCTATTGCTAACCACACAAAACATTAGCAAATAAGAAATCGGTAAAAGTAAATGAACCGTTATACATAATGCTCTACGAATCCCTGTAGTCATTAGTCAGCACAGATGACATGGAATCAATCTTATTAAAACTGTCATTCATTACTTACTACAAGAATTTTATACTATAGTCACTAGTGTCGAATGCAATTGACCATCTAAAACTAATTTCACTGAATATAAGATTGCATGCTATACGGACTCTGTTATCGGTACATATGTTACAGTCAGTTTGTACATTCAGAATGCTTATATATTTACCAGTAAGTATATATACACGTGGTAGAAACCAGATATACTTACTAGAATGTGTATATGGATACGTAGTATATGTATACACATTCTGTTTGTA
>JABASH010004406.1:0-14081 GCA_019776445.1 Tomocerus maximus | reverse complement strand
TCAGGGGTTGTGTCCGATTTTGCCCATTTTCAAACTCGACCCTACATTTGACCTCTAAACTACGCACAAGAAGTTTCAACTCTTTATCTCAAACCGTTCTTGAGTTATAGTGCTACAGACTGACGACAGACAGACAGACAGACAGACAGATTGGTCATTCCCATAAAGCTGCTCCGCAACTTAATAATTGAAAGGACTGTTGATAAGCATTTTGTCAAAGTCCCCGTGGGTATGCATGCTCGCATGATGTCAAGTCAGGATGTAACATAATTCAGGACGAGGGATAATAAAAATAGGGTTCCGCCTACTTTTTGAAAGTAAAGAGGTTGTTTAATGTAAATATTTTTTCCATTAGTGTGTAATTGGGCTTAAAATTCTGATGGTTGGTGTATGTGAGGAATGACGGGATGTTGATGAGTGAGGTTGGAATGGAGGATAGTTTGGTTGTTTGCGGAATTCGTCAAGGCCTAGTAATTTGGAAGACAAACCATGGAGCTACAGTTAAAGTTGGATTGAGAGACCCTAAAGAGAAAGATTGAATGAGAAAGGAGAGACTGAGCATCGTTTGCACTGTGAGCCCCATTTAGAGTTGTATTGTCCGTATTCTTGGTGCTCCCCTTTCTCCTTGGCTCTAATTGTAATTGCTTACATTGAGTAACAGTAACACTAATAGTAATAATAATAAAGAGTAATCACTGGTACATCTACGACCGACTGCCATTAGAGGTAATTGTTAAATAACTGCTGTGAATTCTTATGAGGGGGATTCTCTGAATTCTGGTTGGTGATGAATAATGGGCAAAAGCTTTTTGATGTTTAAATATAACGTATCCGAGTAGGTAGCTTCCTTATCTATCTTACATACCTATACAGTAACTCTATACACAATTATCTATACCAAAAAGTTATACAAGTTATGCTGCCACCGCCAGAGATTAAAATTTACGTGGAATGGTGGAGGGACTGTAATGTAATGCACCTTAGCGTAGCGATGACTCTTCCTTTCTTTGCCCAACTTTTGGTCTCTACAAAAGTGCACTTCCTAGGTAGGTACTATTTGTGTAAGGATGTGGTGTATTACGAACGAAGGAAATTACAAAGGAAAAAGTAAAACTCTAGGGAATAGGGAAGGAACTCATCCTTTTTTCATATCTTTCTAATTTAACTAAGGCACAGTACAGATAACACGTATTATTACTTATTTCATTCAAGTTGCATACTACTCATTTGCGATCTACCTAAGTCATGTCCCCGACTCATGCACCATAATAGTAAATATAAAGAAAGATGTGCATAATAGTACCATGATTGGAGTTATATACAGGCATACATGTAATATTCACATATTATATGTAGTAGAAAGGTTTTCCTACTTCCAATTTGTACATTCAAAGGATTTGAAGGTAACTACGGAGAAAGCATACGCATAACTTCTTTTCACAGGGAAATTAATGAGTAGGTACTACTTGCCTTGTCTTTGATTGCTCAGCCGCCTAAAATATCCTAGTTTTATTACTCGTGGAGTTACTCCATGCTGAGCATAAATATAGCTTTTCACTGTAAAATGCATGCCATCTTTTACCATAGTAGATTGTTTTAGACAGACATAATTTTGCATACATACATATTATTAAATGTATTAGTGAGGTAAAAAAGGAGAGATGAGCCGAGTTTATATAATGAAAAATTAATGTTAATTGACTATGGGTAACTCGCTAATAAAAATTTGTAATAGAGAAATCAATGGGCAGGAGAGACGATAAACGGAGCTTATTGCAGAGTTGCAGTTGGGGACAGGACAGATGCAAACAGATTTGAGATGTATTGTCCTTGTAGATAGATATCGAAATAAAGCGAGAGAAAGAAAAGAATCGTTCGGAAAGGAGGAATTTGTAGTTGAAAAGTTTCACGGATACACAACTAGCCGTAAAATATATCATAGTCACAATATTTGTTGAAGTTAAGTAAGTTGAAGAGCTGGCTGAGTGTAGAAGGAAACGCCAAGAGGAGAAAAGAATGGAAAGTTGACTTGTTCTCTCAGTCAGTTCAGTTCAACTCCGTTTGTTATCACATCAGTAAGAAAGTATCGAGATGGAAAAGTTTTTTCTCTCCTTTCACACGTATATTTATTTTCAGAAGGAGTTTCCTTCACAAAGGATCCCTTATTCCGCAAAACATTTATATAAATGTACACACTTAAAATCTCTATACTCTCGGCCTTGCAGATATCATCATGTGATATATATCGGGACTATATGCATATAAGTACTGCCAGTATAGAGACGAAGAATATATGACGACTTGGCATACACTACAAGAAAGTACACTTAAACATAGTACCTAATTTCACAAGTTGGTGTGTATACTTAGGTAGTAGTTTGAGTCGAAGTGTGTGTCTAAATAGGTAGTGTTATGTTATGGTGTAATGTATAAGCTGGTAGCAATAAGACATGGGAGGGAGGGAGAGGAAAGCAAGTCAAGTGGTTGCTCAAGGAGAATATGTATTATCAGTGAAAAGTAAATCTGCGTAAATCACATATCTCCTTCCCTTTTCCATCTACAATTTATCCATAAAACTGAATTTTCCTTTTAGTGGAGCAGAGAGGAGATTAGGGCCAATCTTAGCCTGCCTAGAGTTTCGCCAGTGAAAGCAATTTCCATATTGATGTAAAGCAATTAGTTACAACATAATAGAATTGGCAGTTTCCTATCTCCTTCTGACTGACTGACTGGCTCAGTGTAAATAGGATGATGTAAACTACAAGCAAGGAGCTGAGGGAAGCTAAATCAAAATATAAGTAAAGACCCGCAGATTAGTTCCATATATATACTCCATAAACAAACATGTACACATCCAGAGCAAATATTATATCTTCTGTACTTGTGACATTGTATATACACAAGGCTCTACATGTTACACAGGATGTTGATGAGACTCCGCAGCTCCATTTAGATATTGCTCAAGATAGCAACCAACACTTTTAGCCAATGTTATGCTAATCCCTATTCCCTTGGCTTTCTAGTTAAACTAGTTTCGACTTTTACCCAGAGAATCTAATTAGAAATTACTTAATTCTATCTCACCATCCCCTCGTTCCCTCTCTATGATCAATTACAGTTAACTAATAATTATTCCGATGTGCTTCTGCTGAATTACCCAATAAATCTCTTTTCAATTTCACAAACACAACAGCCATCTTCAGCAGAGACATTGCAAGTTATGATACGTATTTCTTCACATGCATGCCTGGGGGATACGATAAGAAATGATGCAGATTCCTTAAGGATGGGGAGAGAAAAGGGCGTAATGATATTAAACTAATGAGTTCAATCAAATACAAAATATTGAAAAGCCTGTGGGCGCCTGTCCAAATAAAATAGCGATAAAAACCAGACTAATTTAAGCCATTTGTCTTCATATTTTGGCTGCACTGCAAATGTGAGCTTTTTTCATTGTCCAACAAAAAACAATAGAAGGATGCTTTTTTAATCTCTAAGTTACTATAGTCGTCTATATGATAGTGGAAATCTTCCGATTCCGTTATAATTTACATCTATTACATTATTATTTGTGCTTGTCATACTTAGTTTACGTAATGTATATTTGGAAGAGGAGTTGGAAGAAGAAAAAGAATTTTTCTGTTCAGAAAATACATTGGTAGCTACAAGAATTTGAATATTAATAGTATTGCAGGAAAGAGAATGGGTTATAAGAGAATATAAGATTACTGGAATAAATATATTATGTCTGAATTAGTGAGAAAGGTGGGAGCTGTCATAAAACATTCAGATGTAAAGAGAGAGTTCTACTAATTAAAGTGACTACCTGACTTGAGGTCGCAATGGAGAGAAAGAGAAGGAAATTGTAAAGAAAATGTGAAAGATTGGAGTGAGTGGTGGGATGCTGTGCATGTATGTTCAGTGTGGAGTCTAAGATTAAAAGGAGAAAGTTGAAAAGTGAAAGTGTGAGAGAAAGCGACAGGGGCTGAGAAAGTTAAGTGATTGAATCACTCGTGAAAGTTCTGTGAACTTTAGTCTTGCTGCATGCATCCTACGTACTTCTTGACTAAATGTCTTTATATAGTGTGGGTCGTTTAGACTATGTCCTCCTCCGATTATGGACAGAGTTAGGGAAATGGTTACTTATGTAAGTAGGTAGGAGCAGACAGAGATATAAAGGAAACGCGTGCTTATTGTTAGAACTGTATTGAGTGTACTTATTTTATTCAGCTCAGTGGTGTATGATAAGAAGGGCGGAAATTTGTTCTTGGATTTTCCAGCCGGACATTTGATCATTTTCCTCCGAGATGCAATTATTAATTAGGGATTTTGTTTTTATGAGCTAGTCCCACTTTGAGATGATAGGGAGATGGTTAGGGATTGGCCGTTGGTCTGATATTGACAGTGGATGAGATGATAGCTAGGTAAATATGGCAAGGGTCCGATGTAATAAAATGGCTCGGAGGGAAAGTCATTAGTAGTAAGAAGTCTTAAGTAAATGGAATCTCTCACAGACGGAGTAATATGTTATCCATGAGATAATTAGTCTTGTGACTTGACTTGGCCTTAAAATGAATTCGATCGAGGTAATTAGGCGACTTGCCATACTGCACTATCTCTTTGAGGGGAAATGGTAGGAAATGGACTTGGACTCTAATTTGTGTCTGGCAGTTTACTTTACGACTTCATATTAGACGTGGCCCTTTTTTCCATTTATTTAAGACTCAGTATTGATCAATTTGCTTTTTATGTTGTACAAACTGTCATTTGGTTTCAACGTGAGGGAAAATCCTCGATCAATTCAGCATCCACGAACTCCTTTCATTTATTGTTTAGCCATTCACTCCATTTTAACTGGTAGCTGACTCGGGAGAGTGCATTTAAATTTCTTGGCGATAAGGAAATCAAAAGTGTAATTCTTCTCAAACTTGATGCTTAGTCAACGCAACCAATTGAACTGACTTTCATTTTCTGATGGTAAGTTAGGAGATATGTAACATCCAGTAAGCGGGTGTAATATAAACTGTAGTACCAGTGGATCCCATAGACTCCCACAAGTTAACACAGATAGACACAACACATGGACAATGGAAGGTTATACTTAGAAAAGGGCCACTATTGGATGTGTATGGATAAGGTATGGTTTAGTGCCCAATTTACATTTCCTGCAGGAGAAGGAGGAAACTACTAAAAGGAAACTTGTACCATGAGAGTTAAGTCGCTGCGTTTTCCTTGTCTATCTCAGACTAGCTACTTGAGCATTGGCGGAAATCTCGTTACGACGAGAGATTCTGAAGTGACTTACAAACCAAACCAACTTTCTCATAAAAGTTTTCCTCCGAATTCAATAAGATCACATTGCCCAGAGTTTCTTTTCTGATTTCTATGCCACAATAATTCTTGCACAGATAACTTACATTGTCAGTTTTACCATTTCCCCAATTTTCTATTCAATGTTTACTTTACACATCGGCAATTCCACCAAGAAACTATCGCAGCAGTTATCAACCACCTCTCTATTAAAGGACACCTTCAATTTCTAAACTACTAGTCATTAATCCATGTTAACATTCAATGGCCACCCGTGGTTGCGGAAATCAGGGCGATTTCCGTTTAATTTTTAATGTCCTTTCCCACAGAAAGCATTTGTAATTTCTTAAGCGTTGAACACTCGTAAAATATATTGCGCAACTACTTTACTAAAGAGCTGGCTGGAATTGAAAACCTTGGTGTTTAGGCACAAGAAGAAAAAGTAAAATTGTAATAAGATATTAAGGTATGATAGCATAAAAAGAAAAGTAGTCCACGGAGACCAATCCTTATACAAGTGCCAAGATACCAGAAGCAAGCGCTGACAACATCGAATTTCAAAGTGCAATGTTCTTCCTATATTTTTCCTTGGCTCCTCTGATCTTTACCCACTCTAAGGATCTTATTCTCCCTATACGCAATGACTTGTACTACATTACAGATATGCCTTGAGGTAGAAGATCTATATTGCCAATATATTTATAGACAGTAACTTCGCATTGGCAGACACCAACTTTTTCAATACCAAAGAAAGTGGTGTAGTCACTTACAATCAGCCAGTGCAAGACCCCTGCCCCTTACCATTGTCGTCCTCCACATAGACTACTTTCTAAGATATTACGCAATAATACCCAGAGTATCTATCAAACTTAAAATGAATCCCATAAATTCCTAGACAACTCGTGTCTAGTCTACTGAGACCCTGAGTCTTAAACAGATACTCTTCTTTTTATCCAGGATAAATATAACCAAGATATATCCAATACTTCGTTACGAGATCCAACATTTTTAGTTGCCTGTTGAGTTGAATTTATACTTAGGACCTTAGACAATATCCACTTGTCATTAACTCGACTATGGTTTATACTTACAGAATACCCTGGGCACCTTTTCTTATACTTATTGCAATTGTTCAATATATTCCAACTCTCCTCCCGACCTACGTCATATAATCCCACACATTATCTGAAATATCAGATCATATTTGCTCCTCATACTACGTATCAGCGTTTATGCAGCAGTAAAACATTTCATAGTTATATTCACAGGAATGTACTGCAGTAAATTGAAATGTCTGTCACCTCTAACAGTAATATCTATCTATAAATATACCTCCTACTGAAATGTTGCTACATCTTCTGTTACATATGCTACATAGTAGTGTATAGTACCTTGCCTTAAAATATTGTTCCATAAATGTATTCTATGTATTTAATTTACATAAAATTACTATAAAGGAAGAATTTAAACAGCAAAGCGAGACTTTCTCCTATTTATGCTTTCTTTATTTATTAGTGCTACTCACCTAGGTCAACAAAAAATCATCAAATATTATACAGATATCAGATAGCGGTACAGTACTAATAGCGGGGTAAAAAGGTATTCGTGCAAAGCAGACAAATATACTGCAATTTTAACAAGTTTCTGCTGTCTGCCATGAAACATGCAAGTCCTTATCTTGTCACCTAAATGGACTGCCATGTCAGTCAAAAGAAATCTATACCTACTCCTATTTAGTACGAGGTTTGTGTGTTTCGGGGAATAACTACTACCGGACTAATAATTATTGTCAACTCAATATTTGAAAACATTTCTGTGGGCGAACACTATTGTAGTGATTAGGGTATCGCCCTAAATACTAAATGAATGAAACTAAATATAAAGTATTACAATTACAACTTCAGGGAAGAGTTTTGATTGATCTTTTACAAATACGATTGGATTATTGGATTTAATACTGATTCTATTGGTAATAGGTTTAATATCTCTGACTATCGACACAATACATTGGATAACCATTGTGTTTCGACTTTTACTAGATATGTTGTAAACATCTCATTATAAACTTAGACACACCATCGCAATTATGACTAAATTATGATGTTAAAACACTCAAAAGATTGGGATTGCCATACATTATATCTTTGATCTTGCAAACTCCACTCAAACATTAAAACTAAGATATTTTTTTTGTTTTAGTTACAGATAATTTAGATTAGTGCTTCTTAACTTCTACGAAAAAATTCTACGATGTAACCAAATCTTAGTATTAAATATTCCGTAAAACCTTTTTGATTTAGCAAGGACAAGTGGTATTTCATGACAACATAATCTGACAGAATATAATAGGATTTGATCTTCATATTATACGTACATAACAAGATTCATCCATACACAGATTCAGGTTTAGGATCTACACTTGTCAAAATTAAGACATGCCGAGGGAAGAACATATAGGTATATACTTATACAGAGTCAGATAGTTTTCCCCGAACAATAGAACTAACCTTCCTTACGTAAAGCTTTCCTTCTCTTCCCTTTCTTCGGGTAAGGTTCATGTGGAGTTAGCATAGCGAAAGGGTCAATGATATCTCCGGAGAAAATCACCTCGTAAAATAAGAATGCCCCTCCGCTCATTCCATCTTTTGCCGATGCATTAGAATCGGTGCTAATATTTCATCGCGATGTGAATTATGATAATTCATTATTTTCATAAACGTTTTTCTGGAAAATGGTCATATCACCAATTTCACTTCAGAAATATTTTACTTTGATTTAGTGCTTATTTTTCCGAAAATCACAGTTAAAATTGGTGTTTCTTAAAAATCCTATTACCCAGCATTCCATGCAACAATATCAAATAGTATATCTAAATGTATTTCGAGCCAAATAAATAGCTGACGCATCAGAAACACTGACCACCAATATTGAATATGTAAAGGGCTATACCCCAACGTTCTAGGTTCTCCAACTCCTAATCGGAGGCTGCTACGAAAGTTAAGTGATAACCATTCGAAATAGGACAAAATAGCATATTTTATTGAGTACCGTTTCGAAAATTAAAAATCAGGAAGGAAAAGGCCAAATTGGCCTATAGTAGATGTATGTATGTATGAATTTTTGATTGACAATTATTATAGATCTTAATTTTATGGCTTAATACTTGTGAAAAACGGTGGAAAGAGAAGGAAATTTATGACAATAATATCTATAAGAATAATTTTATTGTTCCGAGTTTAGACAAGGAAAAATGAACATTTTAAAGACCATATTCTTAGGCCGCGCATTTAAAGAAGACATCTTTCAAATGAAATCATTCATATTCAGTCTTCAATGAATTTTCCCCATCTGCATGAAACTAATTCAAACACCGATTTGCAGGATAAATTTGCTCCTGAGGTATCTAAATAAATAGTTAGTTAGTCTTGGGTTCCAAGGACCACATGAGGAAGGTAGAAAATAAAGATGATAAAAATATAAATAATATAAATAAAAATAAAGATGCCCATGACAAATAAATTTATCTTTCAATCAAAGTCAAAGATATATATACAGAAGACATCTTTCCCATAAATAAATACATTTGCTTACTTAATGATGTTCCTTAATTGATTGGTGTGTGATTACTAGATCCTATTATAACTTATAACACCATAATAATTATTAACATCAACTAAATACATTTCACACTTATCTGCTAATAACACTATCATTATATTTTATTTTTTAAAGGAGANTCCATGATTAAATCTTACTATAAGAGTAGATATGAATGATGTCTCAGATGTGACAGTGTATTTGATATTGTTAGACTATGCTGTCAAATCAATTGCATTGGTACACAAGGATGTCGGTAGGTTGAATGAAGATGGGACTGCCCATCGTCGTGTCCGAGTCGTAAAATCGGTCAATGTTATTCCACTTAATGCTAACTGTCCTCTTGATTTCGTAATCTTGTTTTGCTGTCCGTAAATATATACTGGAACAACTTTGCTTGGAATATCTAATGCCTCCTTATTGATTACACTTTGAAGTCTGGCAAGATTACAATCATTCCAAGGAAAACATGCTTCAAAAGGTCAGCTTTTCTGATTGTATTGGGTTTATTTTTTACATCCTCATTGCTTTCCAAAACTAGCGTCAAAGGGAAAATATTCTAATAGAGCAGCGTGTTTTCTGTCGACTCATGGAAATGTGGTACGTAGTGGAGCTACAAAATGACCAGTTTGATTATCTGTAATAAAAATTCTAATTTATGGCATAACTTAACATTGATTACAGTCGGAGAGAGAAAGGAAGCCCTTAAGTTGGTCTTTCGCAGTGGGTACTAGCTCCACTAATGACAAATCCAATGGATGACTCGCGTGAAAGTTCCGTGAATGTGAATGGGGTGAGCTGAGGAAGTGTACCGGGTATGAATGAAACTATTGCCCGGCTTCGGGTTTCTGTGTGAAGATGGAGTCGGTGCTACATTTGAAGACGGGAGGTTGTCGCAATCCACATTTGACATCCTGCCAGAATCCAGGACGATTATCTACACCTGGGTTATGCTAAGCACCGATACCCTATTGCAGTCAAGTATTCACATTCACATTCCTCCTATCCATAAATATTTCAATACTCTGCATTTCTTTCAATAATACATACAATGCCACGCTCCTCTGAACTTTCTCTTCTTTTCCAACATCAAAACAGAAATATTTTCTTTTTGACTTCCACTCTCCCCACGTACATACACTTATAGTAGGAAGCACACTTACAATAATCCCAAAGTGCCTCCTATACTTACCCTTCTATTATACTTATCTATGTGAATCTGAACAAGTCTCTCCCATGATATTAAATCTCAAATATTAAATAAATTCACTGCTTTATCCTGATTCAAATGTCTGCAGTTCCCGTGACCATTTTCTGATAAGGCGACACAAAAGAGGAAATAAAAATGAAATACCTATGTATATTGACATTATCAATGAATTGTTAGAAAGTGTAGCAACTGTATTATATGAGGTATACTAGAGGAAATGCAAATAATATGTAGCTATACACTGGAGAGGAGAGACAGCGGAGGGAAAGCAAAGATGGGATGGAAAGTGACTGATCTATGCAAACATTTTGGTTGTAAAAACAAAAGTTTAATGCTTTGGGAAGGAGAAAGCTCCACTTGATGCACCTATGGTGTTTAATTAACCTGTAAACAGTTCAGAGTTGTGGCAAATAATAATCTAATGCAATAACAACCATTATCCCATAAGCTACAGGTCTCCATCTAACAAATATAGGTTGTTCCTACTACTAGTCAAGTGAACAACTCGATCCCAGTATACATGAGTGGGGTCGTAACTCAATTATTAACAATATTACTTCTCCTTTCAGTTTATGCCTTATGCGATGCTTTCTTCTACTCTCCCCCACTCTTTCTATATATCCCTCATGTACTATCTACACTTTCTATCTTTATGGCACTAACTGTTTTCCACTTACATTTAAACAACCTACTTAACTACATGCAATTTGCAATTGTACTTATCTTTATACTGCTTTCCCTATATAAAAACTTGCGAAATTACTAGCAACATCAACGAGGTATGTGTCTTGTGTTACCAGCTTGTCAAAATAGACTGATAGTGTCAGTTGCAATGGGAATTACATCCAGCTTTCCTTTGCATCATGTATGAAGACTTGAACAGGAGCTTTGAATATTATCGACACATTTATCTAAACAGACACACAGAGTCAATAGCCAATACAACAAGTCAAACAAATTATATACGTGGCATTTCTCCGTTTAGTATTATGCCACACTTTAGGAAGTGTCTGCTTTGCTTTCTGTTAGCTTCAAGGAAGAGTAACCCAATACATTAGCGATCTCTAATTGCAATTTAATACTGATTATGACTGCGAATAATTCGCGCAAACGCGACAGAAAATAAGGAAGACATGCAAACAAAAGGTAACACTGTGGAATTCTTAGTCTGGCAGTTCCGAGCAGTAAAGTTTGTTTGTGTGGAAAATAATGGCTATAAAAATTGAGCGAGTGGCTGGGATAAAATGGAAGTAGTGTTCCGTAATGGGAAAGGATCTATCAGTATAATAAAAGGTAGCAATTAGTTAGGAGACAGCTTGTATTTTATGAGATGAATCAAAAGAGCATATATTATTCTTATTACTATATTGACTCGTATAATAAGTGAAATGTGGATATAGAGTAGTAAGTAGTCCATTAGTTGGTGAGTGAAGTGGTTCGTTCGTTGGGTTTATTAGCAGTTATATCTGGGGTAAGTATGTTATATACTCAGCGGGCACAACATGTTCTCAACCCATTCACTAATTAAAGGCTAATGAAATCTAGTGGAAATGACAAGTCAGCCTATTGATACGGTTTTCATGCAATGCAGATAGCACTTTGTTTGGTGAGGAAACGAGAGAGAATCCGAGGACAATGAAACTCCCAAGAACGAATGTTACGTTAGTAAGTGAGGCGAACTGAAACTCCCGACGCTCGGCGGGACTCTCACTTACGCTGTCCTTCTTTCTAATTGACTACCTATACATAAAATATCAATGTATCTGTCAAAGTGAAATTGAATTAAATATTGTGCCCACTCGCCATCTATAACTCTGTGTGTCGCTCTCGAAGAAAACAGTAAAGGGATCGGGGATGAAAATAAAAAAGATTGCCAGGAGAGTATTTGTACGAGCCCTGTAGTCCTTCTATCTACATAGATAACAACTATTATAACACCACCAGAAGCTACCTACCTCCTCCGTATGTATAGAGAAAGGCGAGAGAGAAAGCGAGTGCATGTAGAATGCAGACTGTTGAATGGCTGAGAGGCTGTCGCATGAATGAGTAAGTACAAAAGATAATGCTATCTCTCATATGTACGATAAGGCTCTCTGTTCTATTGTCTCCGATTACACTTACTATTACGTTTACCCTCACTTTTACTACGTCCTATTATGTATCTACCATCTAGGACTCACTGTTTTTGAACCTAAAGAAAAGAACCTATTCTCTGGCTAAATGCTCATATACTTGTGTGTCCCTATTATACACATTTGCAAAACACAAAGCTTTCACAATCCAAACTCCATAGAGTACTACCTTCAGCAGTTTTACAGAATTATGAAAATGCGCATCAATTTCCTTCCATTCATCCTACGCAAGGTATCGACCTTAGGCTAATTTACCAATATTTGGCATCATAATGCCTCACTCTGTTTACTTCGACTACTAATTATAGTCGCGGGGAAAGCGAGTAGAGCATGGTACATAATACGCCCACTTAACTACACAGAAATGGTTTTTATCACACATTCGGAATAAACTCTGGAGTCTGACGCACAGGATGAAGTTTGGAGAGACGTCCTTTGTCACAAGTATTTATTTCTAGGCAAAGTATCTTCTATTTCTGCATTGTCATATTTGAATGGAAGAGGTTGGAGGAAGCGTATTTAAAATGGATGGATTCTTTTGACTGTGTGATCGGTCCGTAGGCTTAAGTAATTGTTGGGAACTCCAAAAAGAAAAGTACAAAGTAAAATAAATAGTAATCTCACAGAGGAAGCGCTTTGAAGAGAGAGAGAGACAGTGTCTAAGTAGGAGAGACTCAGTCTGGAGAGGAGGGAATGGTGTGTGGCACTTATAGATCTGTATAAATAATAGCATTATAGGAATGGTGTGGAGTGTGTAAGGTAAAAGGATTGAATTTCCTTTCGGAGAAAGATAATAGGCCGAGGACAGAAGGAGAAAGTGGAGGAAAGGAAAAGGGATTGGTCGTGTGTGGTCCAAGGTCGAATTATCTTAAACTAGGTGTCCGTAGAGAGAGAGAAATGAATGTGTGGGTGATTTGATGTGTAGCTTATGTGTTTGACAGAGAGAAGGTGAGGCCGTGATAGAGAGCAAATGAAGTTAGAGCCAATTTCTCCTCTCAAGCTGCGTTCTATTTTCTCGGACATTTTTATAGTAAATGGCTCGGAGGAAGGGAAGAAGGTATTCGTGGTGATGCTCCATCCACTATCACAGATCTCTCTCATAGCAGTGTACTCAACGCGAGTAGAACCGGATGCAGAGAAAAGTCCCGACCACTCAAACACCAAAGAGGAAGGATAGCAAAAGAAAGTTTTTGTAAATTGAGCCAACATTGGGGGCTACGGTATAAATCCTCTTGTGAACGTCTGCCAACATTACTTTCAATTGATTTTTTACGGCGTCTATTGCTTAAAGTTTTCAATTTCTCTCCTGTTTCCCCCCTTTGAAATAGTTCTACCTATTACCTACTGAACACTATTACAATATACATAAGTATGTGCGACTGGCCCAATGCTCTTTGTGTTTGCCTCAAGTACATACATTACATTCAGATAAATAACTTGCATTGTTTTCTATTGCACTACATTTGTACTTTCCAACTGGACGCTGCTTTCTACAGCGAGTCCCTCGTTGCAGTCGACTTTCCAATTCACTCTCCTTCATAAATATCTTTTCGAAGTAGTCAGCCGTCTCCGTCCTTCTGTCATGTCAACTTAATGTCTCAGTCACGCAGTCCATTTAAGTACCAAGCATATGACACTACCTAAGTACTGCATTAACTATAATCCACTATACCTAATTGCCAAAATATTTACTCCCAATAACCAAGTCTAACCTTCTAGCAATAGACCCAGCTTTAAATAATTGCTAATTGAATCCAGAACTTATGAAACGAACAAATGTCAGTGACGCAACTTTCTATATACTACCTGTACACACGTTCTACTATAGTCAG
>JABASH010004405.1:0-14082 GCA_019776445.1 Tomocerus maximus | reverse complement strand
AGCTATGGCTTCAGTACCTATGCATAGGTACACTGAGGTCAGAAACCTGTAAGAGGAAAGTTTAAGCACGAAACTTAGGAGAAAGTATTATAGTGAGCAGTGATGTGAATACAGCGATAGGGACATTAAAATATCCATCACTCATCGCTATGCTTGTTAATTGTTTTGGGTGCTTTCATTTTCGCTGATGAGGATTAGTAGTCGTTGAGAGCTAGGTAGTGCAGAAGGACATTTCTTCGAATTTGCGAAAGATTTTCGGATCAACAAAGGGTTATTTAGATTATAATCTTTGTGATGGTTGGATCAGAACTAAATTGACGATTTTTCCATTGAAATTCTTATGCAAATACAATTTTACGATTTATACGACTGCTTGATTACTTTATATGAACTCAACAGGGAGATAAGTTCAGCGGGGAGAGCTTCAAGTTGTCGGCAACTGCCTTCCGAGTCAAACCAATGGTTCAATATTATTAATTTTTGGCCTTCAGGTTTGGCCGGTATTTAATACAGGAAAATTACAACTTGTTGGAGGATTCTGCTAACGCATTGTGGATTGAGTACCCTCAGAATGCCCATACAGCCCTAATAAGTGTCTTTAATTTCTATGGGAATCATGATCATATTGCATAATAATATATTTTTGAGCCAAAGAGTTGCAAAATAATTTAATTTGTAGAAATAATTTGCACTATTGCAGGAAGGAGTTCAAGTGAGTGAGTGATGAGACAAGTTAGCTTTAACAGATAATATTTATGCAATAAAAAGTCGATTACATATGCACAATACAAATAGTAGAGTCTCGGGAACTCCTGGAAAAAGTAAATCATGATAATTGACAAGCGTGGGTTCTTTAGGCGACTGAAAGAAAGTCGAAACTACAAAGCAGAAGAGGAGTTCTATATTCGTCTGCAAGAGAATCCCGTTTACCCGTTCGAAGACATAGGCTTTGGATTCTATTTTCTGAGAGTTCGAAGTGATAGAATAATTGCTGGCTTTACCTTGATTTTAATATCTGTGGCCGTTATCACCATGTTCACTTTCATCGTTGGCTTATTTGCACTGCCCATTGGGTTGTTCGTTGCGTTCTTTTGCTTTGGGTTTCTGACGCTTTATGGAAACATGTCCACGAGGGAACTTGTAATAAATAGGTACACAGTCACCTTATCCTCGGTTTCAGTTTTTAAAATATTGTACCGAAAAATGCAACTATTACAACGTATCTCTACTCTCAATTCCAACTATGCCAATTTATATAAATACTAAACAATCTATAGGTGATGACCACAAGGTTCTTAATTGCCTAAATCAGCTTTTAATTCGCTTTAATTCCATTTTAAGATGTAACTGGACAACAAATGTTGATAAAGAATACCTGCTTTTATCATGCTTAATGTTATGATGCAAAAATTTACTAAAGAATTGTTTTTAGAGAAGTTGGCTATTTGCTTCGGCTGCACACAAATGGGAAGATTTTGACGGAGCATAAGGTTCATAATGTGTACATTCGTCTACAAGAGAAATACGACTCTGTGGGGATGAAGTGGTACTACCTAATCCTTGGGGGCTACCAGTTAGATGATATTCGGCTATCCAGGATGACTCCAAATCAATCCGCCATGCGTGCCATGGGTAGAAGACTCGCCAGGACAATAGGAATAAATTATTTTGATTTCAACAACACAACGACGAGGCATGTGATTTTCCACTACTCTACATATTCCCTCAAAGATACTTTTGAAGAGCATTTCGCCCTATCAGATGAGGACGAGGAGGACGAGGACGCTTTGGATGCCGAAGAGGTGGCTGTGCTTGAAATTGAACAAAGAGAGGAGGAGGAAGAAAATATGGATGCCATCAGGGATCAGTACGAGAAATACGTTTCCAGGCAGCTACTTTCTAGGCACTTTGAAGAGACGGAAGATACGGTACTGGACGAAATTTATTACACCGCAGTCATTAGAGCTGGAGAAACCATTCAAGAAAATGTAAGCAGAGAAGACAAGATTGAATACCTCCATCAACAACTTACCAAAAAGAAGTGAATTTTATCGTTGTGCATAAATAGTATAAATATAATATTTACCAATTGGCTGCTAATGAAATGATTCCAGTCATCCAGTGATTCTGGAGGATAATATTTACTGTCACATCAAGGAAACGATTGTAATGCAATTTTAAACCGAAAATAAACAATATGTTGATACACAAAATATCATTTGATCGGAGTAGTCTTTTGTGTTAATTGTTACTTGAGATTGTCTACATCAGATAACCTACATACATGCTACTATAGGGTGAAAGCACTGATGATATCTTTAGATGAAAGTATACTTTCTAAATTTTGCAAATTTTCCGAATTTCAATTGCCAAAATATTTACTTTTTGATGTTTCGTTTGAATAACCCCTCAGTATGCTTGGATAAAATGTTTATGTATATTGATGAACCATCTTGACTCTAATTGATCTAGGCAAATTATCCTAAGCGGAGAAAGTTTATCCAGTTGGACAAAACCCTGTGAAAGTTTTCTCATCAAACGAAACACGATAGAATGAGAAAATCGGAAATAATGTTGCAATTTCCTAAAAGTGAATGACAGTTTAGCCCACGGAGGTTCTTACATCTGGCGACTTTTGTGAAATTACCTATGATTTATACCTTCTTTGCACACTGTGCACACATAATATATAGCACACCAATGTTTGTTATTGAACTGAGCCAGTTCCTCCAGTTATTATTGTCTGCTATTTCAACAATCTGAATCCTTCGACGTCCATTTGATGTCCTTTGTGAGCAGAGAAAATGGGTCTTCTACAATGTAATAGGATATTTGCATGAAAAAATAGACAAATATTGCTATAAAGAACTTTGCTTTATTTCAATTTAAATGGGTGCTGTAATATTATTGTGACTCGAGGGAAGGTTGCATGTCATGTCATATCAGCGTCTTTGGTCTAGCATTGGCATGTCCTGTCTCCCATAATTCATTTTAGGTTGTCCACGGGCGCTTTGTGATGGCGATGCCCGATTTTCTCCCTTTGTTCATTACTACAATAAGCTTGGGCTACGACTTATCATTATTATTGTTATTGCTTGCCTTATGCAGACACAGCCTGCATGTTTCACCGACACAGTCCTGTTTTCTTGGCACATTATTCCACTCTGTTCCACTAACGTCAAATCCTCTATTTTTATTAATGTTATTACCGTGTCAGTAATATCTTAGCTTTATGATACACTGAACTACTTATTCTTTTATATATATCTGCGTTGTAGTGCATTCACGGGAGATACCTCATGCTATTCTCACCCTAAATTCATCCTAATGTTTCAATATTGGCTGAAAATAGCAAAATTGTAAACATGTTTATAAGTAGATAGTAGCATGTATGCATATTAAGTGTATACAGGTTAAGTCGAAAACGATTTTGAATGAGCCGTGCCTGGCATGATGTTTGTTTCGCCTACGTGAACAATGCAGATGGGCTATGACAAAGCAGTCAGGCCTTGTTTATTTATTTTCTGTAATCTTAAGGTCCAGTGATATCATGCAAGTATGCATATTCTCTTAGTCTCTAAAGGAGAGCACAACCAGAGCAAACTGTCCAGTTATCGAGCATCCTTCTTTAGAAAACTGTTAATTTTTAGTGCGGTTCACCAAGTGTATACCTATTTGTAGAGAACTATATTTTTTGATCAGAAACCAGTTTTTGTAGGTTCCTTCAATATTTTGAACGATTAAAATAGGTACCTATCTTAATGTTATTTCTATTTTTAAACCGCTACATTAACATTTTAGCTAAGAAAACCAACTGCCTGGCAAAAAAGTAACTAAGTGCAATAACATATCGAAAAATTAATAGAAGAAAGAGTGTTCTTTGTAACAAAAGTCAATATCGGCCGATAGAAGTTGAACTTGGGAATTGGCATGAGTATTCCATTCGTTAGCACCATTCCTGTTGCATTATTTGCATTATTCTTCACGAGGAACTGGTTACCTTGTCTTGCTCTGTGTAATCATTTGTCAATTCTGGCACTTAATGCTTAGTGAATGAGTGCGAACTTGAGACTTGAATTGTACTTATCTATTTATTGATTTCATAACGATGTACACATTGAAATATACTTAGGCCACTGCATTCTCTGTACAGGACAGTGCATAGAGTTCTTTATTCTACTTACACAGTACGCCCACTATATACTATCTGCGTAGTGCAATTGGCAAACTTTGGAAACCTTGTTATTTTATCGTGTCTCCTCACGAACTGTGCGTATTATTTTTTCATTTCGCTCTCCGAATAAATGTTGGACTGCCCTCCGTTCACCCGATATTTTCTATAGAACTACCGATCAAATCAAAGAACAATTTTGTGTCACGACGTAGGCAACTAATTTAATGCTGGATTGGATTTTATCTACTGGTATGCCATCAGCCTTTGGCTATCTCTACTATTATTGTAGTCATAAGCTTTCGAATGTTTGTATTTTGTATACCTACTACGTAGAATACATCCATGTAGTGAATATATAGCTACATCATGTTGCTACTAATGTTAGCTATTTGTCTAATAGTTGGTTTGTGTAATAATGTATTAGTAGATACTTCCTGTCTCCCCGGACGCATTTGGACATTTGGAATTTATTGATATCCTTTCTTCGTGTGCCATGTCATAGGTACTATTTATCTATCTAAATCATGTAATATGACTTCAAATAGTTGAAAACAGGTACACAAGTAACAATCATATGCGTAATTAATTAGTACCCCGTGCTTATTTGATCGTAAATCAACATTAATATCATTGCGATCAGCAGGTAACATTTGATAGGTTCAACAGCAAATTATTTTCCCGATTGTTATTATAGTACCCTTTATGCAATGCTAATTAAATCATGGACTATTGAGCAGTTCGTTCAAGTAAGAACGTATAGTGAATGTAATTTTCAACTGGTAAGGATATCTTAGAGATATTGACCAAAGAGAGAAAAGGTTGGTAGTGCTTACGTAAAGGATTGCACATTGGATTTATTTAAATATTACAACGAAAAAAAACCCACATAAATTACGAATAATTCCCCAGTGATCATGCCATGAAAAAGGATTGCATTAGATAAGTTTGCAAAATCGTGATTTACAAGTTTATAAACTGACTGCTAATAAGATAATATAGTGGGTTGTGCATTTTATCGAGGATATTCCAACCGCCTTCACAATCCAATCTAATTTAGCAAAAAACATTCGCTAAACACGTCACTGTAGTGTAATCTAAAATTCGCTGTGTCCACCCGTCTCAGATTAAAAATGCATGAAGCTCCTTCACACATGGGCTGCAATATTCGGAGGTTTTCTGAGTTGGATTAGAATATTGTACAGGAGTATAAGTGGCTGCTTTAGTCCAGGACGTTTGGTTTGCACAAAGTTCTGTCATGTTAAGAGTATGTGCAAAAACCGTGAGCGTCACATCGTACCCAAGTTCCAAGTATCCCTGCTATTTGTATAACAGTATCTACATAGGTATAGGGCATGGACAAGTATGTTTACCTTATCCAAAATGTTTCCCTGTATATGTGGGTATTGTCTATTGGAGTTATGTAGGTGAATTTCTCACTTATCGTTTGAAGTTATACTGCAAAAGAAATATTGGAAATTCTATTATATACCGGAATGTTCACATGTTCTGTATAATGGTAAGGCAAGGTCTTTATGTAAAGGTATATAGAGTTGTAACATTGAAGGCTTCAGCCTCGTAGAAATGGTTGTAATAACGAGGAGCTTCTTTTTACTGGAGAAAGCTCTGTATAGGGAGAGATATAGGTATCATGGTTGGAGTTGGACCCAATGACAATTTGTATATTATGAATTCATGTTTCCCCATTACAACCCACTTCACTTTAGCTAACTGACAGAAAACCCAAGTTAGTCATTTGGTTAGTTTGGATTGCATGGCCAACATGCAACATCCTGGGTTACTGCTGGATTTAGGTGGATAAACATTAAACATTGTGTAAGGTTCTGTTTGCATTTTTAGCTTGTACTGGTCGTTAGGAAAGTTTAGTATTTTTGTAATTGTGTGTGATACCAAGGAATCTAACGCAATGTACTACGATACATTGCCCCGAAAATACATATTCATTCTGTCTTACAGGCTTTACACTTTTATACTGGAAACTATTAATGGTATACAGTAATGGTTTAAAGTTTAAACTATTGTTGATTTCATCCTTAAAGTACAAGAAAGAGGCAAACACATAACAGTGGACTATATTGTACAATTGCTTCGGATATGAATGTGTGCCCTATACAATGGGCGTGTTGTATTATATTCTCCATTAATATTTGATCCCGTAAAAGGAAAACAATAGCAAAGACAATAATGTTTACTCTGTGTTTAATACAATTTGCAATACAGGACAGGGACGCCTAATCTGATTTGAGAAAATTGCTGGAAGTGGTTCTATAGGGAAGGAATAAAAAGCTGAAATGTATAGCAATATCAATCGGTCGACGGCGGCGGCGACGACCAAGTACACAGACTACGTTCGGAAGCTGAGCGAGGGCGAGGATCACGTGAGAAAAGTAATTAAAAGTCCAGAGGTGGAGGTGACTCTGCACGAGCCACCTCCTGAAATAATAACTGAAAACAAAATGGCGGCTGTTGACAGTGTCGTTGTTGCTGCTCCCGCAGTAGAAAACGGTGATGGTGCCTTAGTTGATGCCGGCGCGGTAAATTTTAGTGGATTTGGTGATATGGATATCAGTAGTTATATTATTCAAAACAATCGTAATGGCAAAAATGAACGAAGTTTAATTAAGTTCTCAGATTTATTTAATGCTGACACTAGTCATGCTTTGAGATTACGACTTTTGCATCACGCCAAATCTGTATTCAAAGATCGTCCGAAATCCAAATCAGAGACGAACTTGTTGGAGCTTGTTGAAAATAATAGTGACGTAAATAACCGTTTAAATAATGATTCGAGGCATGTTCGTGCAAAAAATCTAGCTGCTACCAGTAGTGTATCTGTAGCGGAAATAGTTTCTTCTAGTTTTCAGGAGCCTGTTTTTGAAAATAACCCGACTAAATCTGGGTCCAAAGTTGACTACGACCCGCATGAGCCACTATCATCCACCGATCAAATGTCCTTAAGGCATGAATTGCTTAAAAATATTCAAGCTATAAGTCGTGCTACGTATTACGAAGATTTGTACACGGGAAAGGTAAAATCTGACCCTAGCAGACCTGAAACAGAGATTATAGACATTCTTAGCCATCCTGATGAAGAAAATAAGGATGTCCGAGTTAATTCTAGAGATGGATTTCTCAAATCTGCCATAATTCCTTCGAATGATAACGGTCGTGTTGATTTATGGGTGAAGGAGAGTTCAGATGTTAAAAATAATTCCGAAAATTCTCAATTTTCTACTCCGGACAATGATACTGTATCTCCTTCCTCATCCAATCGACACGATGGTACCGACCGAACGCATGCTTCTTTATTTCATCAATCTATCTGGAACGAACAGCATGAAAATTCCTTGACTGTGAATGACAATCGTAATAATAATGCCGGTAGTTCTTCTGATTCCGAGGCTGAAACGCATCCCGCTTTTAGAAATCGTAGAAATAGTATTGCTCAGCCTGGATTAGTAGGTAGACATGTTACTAATACTAACCATCATAGTCATAGTCATTATTCTGTAAACTCTACTAACAACCAAGTGCTTCCTCGCCAGTTTGCTCCCTCAGTTGCTCAATCGGTGTATGCTTCAAGTACTCCTAGTTTAATCGAAGGAAATTTCAAGAAGCGACCTTATAGTTTCAATACTGATAGCTATCAGCCTGTAATTACCATTGTTCCGCCTTCTGTTCATTCTTTTTCTTCTTCAATGAATAAATTACCGTCTAAACCAGTTAACTACCATGTTAATCCCATTACTATTGACCCTGAACAGGTAAAGCACACTGTTAAATTCCCCACAAGTGTCTACGAGGATGATCATGTTCCTAGTAATCGAAGAAAACCGAGAAAAGGCCGGAAAGTCCCAGGAGTTCTTCTCAGACAAAATATGAATCAATGGGTTGCAAAAAAAGTTTGGTTTTTCATGAACGGAGATGAGCACTCCCCACGATTTGAGTATCGCTTTCGACCGGGAAGGGACTTGAAAGACCTAGAACATCTTTACGACATTCTGACTAAGAGATTTCCACAGTTGCCCAACGGGGCACGCTACATTTTCACTTGGGATGGCATTCTTGTTCATCGATTAGAAGAATTGAGCAATGAGGGATCGTATGTAGTCTCCTCGACCAAAAAATTCAAGGTAAGGTACGTGTGTCCTTTTTTATACCTAAGAAAATTTACATACTTTTTATATCCTCCGCTGTCCATCACCCATGTCCTTTCTCAACTCATAAATATAAATACACCATTCCATACACTACGAAGAATATCGTTTATGTTTTTATCAAACACATCGGACACAGACCATCAAACGTCTTCTACGCTTGTGTTGTGGTATTTCCATTCGGTATCATACACTTGATTAAAAAGTATTAACATTAACATCATAGCCATAAGTACTGTCTAGTCTAGTGGTATCAAGTATCCCAAAGTTCCCAAGTATCAAGTAGGTATCTCAATTTTGTAGAATAATACCATTTTATATTATTGATTTTTTTTTGGGTTGTTACACCCATTTAACCTTTTACATACCTACCACACCCAGTGTTGGCTTCCCACTCTATCTAGCATCTGTTATGACTATGACAGGATCACATAAGCGGATCTAAGGCTGCCTATCCTTCACGTCTGTGTAACAGATATGAAAACCTACTTCCAGTTCGCTTTATGGCTACGACTATAGGCTACGACGATACTAGTATGTTCTAGTTTTCGAAATTGGACAAATAATTATGTTCTTAAATAATAACTTCTTCCCGGTCCAGTAAATAGTAATCAAAATATGGTTGACTAGCCGTCTTAATTCTATAATCTATAGATATTATTGTGTGCCAACCAAAAGACTTGTAATTTTACTCGTGATGCCACAATAGATTCAATAGAATTGCTACAGTTAATACAGCTTGATCTTTGAGATAAACTAAACTACAGTGTATACTTAATACGTAAAATGTAAACTCTAGTATTACTTTAGATTCCTGATGATTAGAATCGGAATACGTCAGCAATTCCCCTGTAATACGTGAAAGCAGTTATCTAAGTATAGAAGCAAGTAATGTTTGACTTGCTCGTATCTCATCATAAATTCTCAACAGAATGGAAGTTAAAGAAAGGACTTATTACTATGAATTAACCGATAGAAAAATGATAATTGGGCAACTATAAAAACGCTTTGTCAATTACTGTGTCGCTGATTCGCTGTATTTAAAAAACGCTAACTTGTAAGAATCTTTCTTGATCTTGTCCCTGTGTACTGTATACTTGATTGAATTGCCCCCAGCCATATTCCTAAATACTTAATAATAGCCTATGGTCAGAAAAACACTAAAATGGAGAGCGTGACATCATAAGTGTGTTTGGTTTACATCTCAAGTTTACAATTCTGGTAGACAATACTTCAACTCTCAAGTATTGACTTTCTTAATATTATTGCAGCTTTTATTTAAGCTTTGGTATTCAAGGAAGGGCATCAGAAAAACCTCAAGTTGGTTATGTAATTTAAATTTAACATTGGCTATGCATACTTAATATTAATTCCCATTGTTCGCTATTATTATTGATGTGATTAAATTACTAAGTAATTGCTTACTAAGCAATAACCTGGTACGATGATAACGCATCCTACTGCTTAAAGTGAACAGACATGGTACGACTGTTTATGAAGCATGTTCAAATAAGTTCTGTATCCTTTGATATGCCAATAGTAGTTATTTATTTAGCTCGGGTCAATTACATTGGTCGGACCTCCATTAACGACCACTGCATCTAAATGCAATTTTAAATGGCATAGCTGCTCATCTTTGTGCTTTAACTTTAACACAAATATTATTTGACTGTTTTTCATTCTGCACACTCCACATAGGAAGTTATAGAAAATCCATTCGAATGGTTTATGTACTTAGTGTGTAGTACATAGTACATCAATAACATAAAATGCAACGTCAGCCACTGCAGTGACAAGGCCATTAACCACAGCTAAAGGCAAATACATGTTTACTATTTCAATAAATGTTAATACGATTTGAGCGTGACGAATTCGGGAAGTTAATTTGAAAAATATTATTCCAGGACCTTATTGTCATCGTTTGTACAAAAACAAATATGTAAATGGAATGCAAAATTCGTTTTTTGATTTGCAAAGTATTTATGCGTCATTTTAATTCGTAATTCTTGACTTGAATGTTGAAGAATGACTACGGAATACTAAATACAATTGGATGAGTATTCAAGATAATATTATGTCTCTCTTAGACTTGGAAAAGAATGATGCAACCGTCTATTATTCTGGACAGGCAATTAAAAGGTCTTTAACCAAACTATTCTTGCTAGAGTATTCATTCATCTAAAAAATACTCTTACAAACTATATAACAAACTTATAGAATAATGCACATTGCACAATCGATTGTTTTTGTTACAAAATAAATAACCTTGCACAGACAGACAAACATAAAACTATCCGGTACGTTGCTACCGGCAAATGGACTTCTGTCCAAACTATTGGGAATTCGTAAGAAGTGTTGTAGACATGCTTTCATTTCCTTTCTGTTTCACTTAATATTGTATGACAGTGCATTAGGTAAACAGCCGATTATAGCAAATAGATGCGACTATAGCGTTCATAGATTTACCAATCATTCAAATTATATTGCTTTAATACTGTAGCATTAATTAATAGCCTTGCCGATCAAAACTCTTTTCAAATCGTGCAATTGAGCATATTTCCAAGTTCAATCCATCATTTTCTATGTAAAGGGTAATTATAGCATACCACGTAGCAGTGGGTAACATGGTCTAAGGTAAAATGGAAGTTTTAACGATCCAAAATGCATTTCATGCTCGACACTTATTCAACTATAGTCAGTCCGAGTATTTTGTCCAATTAACTCAGTCCAATTATAACTAGTATTACAAAAGAGCATTTTAATGAAGTACTCGATAACACTTATTAATGAGCCTTTATGCAATTTCTAAGGAGAATTAACTAGCAAAGAAATGAAACAACTCTTTTAGTGTTTAAATACCTGTTTTCATTAGCATTATGACTTATTTGCAACATGCAACGTACAAATGCATTAGCTATGGGCAAATGCGGAATGCATATTACCATTTTATATTTTCCACATCCGTTGTATCTTTTGACGTAATAAATCTTCGTAATTTTTATGCTTGATATCTGGGATCTGTAAATATAACAATTTTTCTAATCTACTTTTCAAATATTAAAATTAGATCGTCTATCGCAGTAAAACTCAATTAATATAGTAACTATATATACGTCATATACAGGTCTTTTCTCCATAAACTTATTATCTTTGTGATGACGGTAATAAAAGGAAACCAAGATGTTTCCTTTTCACTAGTAATTTATTTATAACTTAAAGAAATAAGTACCTACACTAAAAATGCAATAAAAATATCAGAGCTGGTTTACTAGTGCAGTCGAGCATTTATTCATTAAAATTATATCAAGAGGCCTGTTAAAGGGATTAGGATTGCACATAGTTTTGTATTTGCAGTCTTACTTAATTTTTGTTATGCAAGTACTTTTTACTTTACTTCACGCAACCTTGCTGTTTGAGTTCCTCATGATTTTTGTGGTTTTCATCCATTGTAATTTGCTTGAAGAAATGATGTTGTTTCTTGTTTGCTAACAATTATTTTTAGCTAACTTTTAGATACAAATTAATTTTTTGAAGTGCAGTTATTACTAATACATAAAAATATGTCAATTGTGTCACACGTATGCATATTGGATATTGAAATAGAAAAGGGGATAGTAAAATATTAAAATGTTTCTCAACAAGAGCTGAGAGGACAAACAATCTTCGCCATCTCACTCCCTCAATCAAAGTCTCTTTGAGTAACGTTCACTAGCAATGACGGTCCTCAGAGTGTAAATACGGTTTGTCCTCTGCTATATCGCTGTATAAAATAGCAATTGATAGCTGACCAAAAATTAGAATATCCTCTTTTAGTTTCCAGCAGTTGACTAAGGGAGTTTCATTTTCAACATCAAAATTCAGTTCCTAAATGAGTCTCTTGGCAAGAAGTGCTGCGTGATATTCTGATTCAGGCAGAATACCTTGTCTCGTGGTATTTCTATTACCAATTCCAATGTTAAAATCATTTTTATTAGATTTGACCTTAAAATATTTGTAGTTATCAAGATGCTATACAAATATACTGGGGCTAAGTGACAGTTTTTCGATTACAGGTGACATTTTCTTCACCAAATATTAACCAATTTCATCATGAGCTATACATTATTACATTATTACTGTTATATTTTTGGGTCTGTGAATGTTTTGGCTTCTCATTGTCCCTGTATTTGATGTGTTTAGTTAAGGTATCGCAACTTGGACTACTTAAGTCATGTAGAAATCTCGTTACATTTCCTATCATCTTGCACCATATCAATCGACTGTTATGTACCTATCTACAGATAGTACCAGTAAATCAAATTATATTTTCACTTTTACATTTACTTAAAGCAAAGCAATTTTTCAAAAGCTACCCGTGCCAAATTCAGCATAGAAATGAATGCTGTAAAAATACCATTATGTCATTTTATTCAGCTGTCAGGGTCCAAGAGTAGTAAACATAGCATAATTATTAGGAAAAAGTGTATTGCATTTACATTTTAACGTTTCGATAGGTATTAATCCCCGAGAGTATTGATAATAAATATACTTGTATATTAATGACCTGAGAAACCTTCTGCAGTTATGTTATAAGTATACAAAAAGAATGTTCTAAGTTCATCAAATGTGGGTGAAAGGTTTGATGGATAGGTGACTTAGCCAACCATGAATAATTAAACATTAGAGGATCCAAGTACACGAATAGACCATTAGATGTATTATAATCATGTTAGGTATTACGCAAGTGGCCGTATACAGTAGGTATGCTACAACTACCAAATAAAGATTGTGGTAGTAGTAGGTACTAAGGTACTGCTATTTACACGCCTATAATGTACACAATAAGTGTTGAATCTACTGAATCCAGTAGGAAACTCCATTCCAGTAAGAATACAGAATGTAATTAACATTTAAAAAAACTCAAGCTGTTATCATAATGTGGTCATGTGGTACTGAATGCATGGATAGTAAGTTGTTACCTATATAATGACTTAATAGATATAGCAAAAGACTAGTTTTTGTGCGAATTTTTAGCAGCAGCAGAGCTGATGCCTGACTATTTGTTATTCGCACACGAATGTAGGTTATAAAATCTACTTCTTTTAGTCATAGTTTTTGCCTCTTGTCATTGCTCAGCTCGCATTGATGTGTTCAATGTGCGTAGAGTTGTCTATCCAAACACTAAGGAAGAATAATTCAATATTACTTGGGCATTAATGGAAAGGGATTGAGTACTCGCTAAATACAGCTAACATAAAGCCAACTGCACTGCCATAGGATTAAGTCATGTCATCAGGTCTGGGTATTTAGAAGTGCAGCGGTCAATTGTGTTGGCATTGTTCGGTTAATTTATGTGTAGTTATGTGCATATTACAGGTGAGAGGTGATTGCATGTTTTCCTGTTATTGAGGATTGCATCTTACGTCCATGTTTCTACGTTTCAATAATTCTGACTTATTTAATTGGAGGTTATGTTTTATTTTGATGGGATTGCTGACGATTTTTCTAAGAATATAAAAGCAACTCATTTGTTTTTCGGTAGCCTTTTAGGCGTTGAGGTTTATTTACCAGTTTGCCAAATTTTTATTTGTATTAGTCAGAGTTAGGCGAAACATTTGCAGCTGGGGGAACATTATTATATAGAACTTATTATCATTTTGTTTTCCGAGGAAGACAAAATGAAAAGTTGAAAATGCCAAATGTGAAGATGTTGTCATTAATTTTAGCCCTTTTTCAAGATTAGCAGTCAATCCC
>JABASH010004404.1:0-14085 GCA_019776445.1 Tomocerus maximus | reverse complement strand
AGACCTTGGATATCAAATGTAAGTCTTTTTTCACTTTTTTCTATACAAATTCATAGCATCATCATATTAACCGCGTCAGATCACAAATCTCAATTTCGTTCAATCATCAAAAATGCACAATTATTATCTTAATCTTTGTTATACTGACTTCATACATCTAGCATAACTTACAGTTTGTAATAACAAATGTTTTTGCTATACATTTCTATTGTATTGCACAAGGTACATATCTACAAAAAACCACATTTCGGTCGGACTACTTACATTGAGTAAATTAAAGTCACAATCAAAGGCAAATATTACCTGTACACTAATATTACCTGTTAATGACCATGAGAAAATAAATATTGAAGATAGGTATGACGCAACCGATGATAATTATGTTTGTTTGCCCGTTGAAGCATTTTGATATTTATTTTCCTGAACAAGAAAATTGAGTCTGGATACGGTCTGGGAATAAAAATGGTACTAGGTAGTTTGGAAAGAGTTCTAACTAGCTTAGGACATTTGGACCTACTTATTTTGTGTTTTTTGTCGACCAGTCTCTTTCACACATATCATCTAGAGCTTATAAATGCAAGTGGAGCATGCAGCTACGTCTTTTCCTTGTTTTTCTGTCTGTGAAATGTACTTATTGTGGATAGCGGTAGCTCCACCACCGGTAGCTTATTGTGGTGGCTCCTACATAGTGTATATTAAGGAAGAACTCTAAATTTGGGTCATGGAAAGAGAAATAGTAGGTCTAGATACTTTATGAAGGAAGCTAACAATAAGAAATCTCTATAACTATACCTAGTATATTATTACGATGCATCTACGATAATATAGGTATATACCAAAGTGAATGTATGCAGTATGAGTGTATATTACTTATTGTTAGTAATATAAAGTCTGAGGATAGCATAATGTGTGTGTGTTTTGTGAGTAGGTAGTGGTAGTAGTAGGGAAGTAATTTGGTATGGCGTAAGCTATATATCCTCATGGAATTGTAGCTTAAGTACGGAATAGCTTGACAGTTACGACACTCTCCACATACTGATTTTCAAATCTGAGAGAGTGCGAGTGGTAGAGAAAGCGAGAAAAAGAATTCCTTTTGGTCGGTTTCCTTGAATTGCATTGGAATGGAAGGCCTTGCCATGTATTGCCTCCTGCTTTGAAGTGAACTGACTGTTGTGAGTGATATAGACACTTTGCATTTACATTTACATTTCCTTTTCTTCCTATCACCAAGTCAAACCAAAGAAACTGGAAAAGTCGAGGAAAGTCAAGTGAGCCACTATGGTTTACATACAAACGCTGTGATGACTACCAACCTGCATTTCTTACGTACACACACATACAGAGTCCACACAGATTGAGAAACAGCAGATACATACATTCACAATCAGTGATTTCTTGGAGAAGCAGAAAGGTGAAGACTGTTCCCTTTCATGTAGATATACATGTAGACGTTTGAAGAAATGGACACCTACGTATTCTAAGCACAGACCTAGAGCAGTAACTATTCATTTCACCTCTTTGTGCCCTTTCAGTACATAGATGCAGTAATTCAGTAGTGTAATGTAGTTTAGCTCTCTACCTGCTGGTGAAATAAAGATAATTCAAAACATACTTTACTTACGTCACGTCGTCTGTGTAAGTAATAATATAAATAGACATGACTACTGCTTCAAAGCAATACGAGAATGAAAAGACTTTTTTACTTTGTACCTATAGTACTTAGGAAAATATGCTCTATATAAACTACCACTGTATCTACAGCAAACACTTTGTTCTAAGCTCACCAAGATGATATTTCAACATTTTACGCGTGCTAAGTTCCAGTTCTGTTTTATATGAATGTACCGTTCCAGAATAGAAAGAGTATTGAATGTATTTAGTTAGTTATTGCACCTTGGTGAGTGAGAAAGGGGGATGTGACATACATATGCAGCAGAGTGTGAGCTGAATCAAGCAATAGAGAAAAAACTAAAGTAGGCTACCTACGACTAGGATGTGCTCGTAGTTACAAAGATACTAGTCCGTACTCGTACACCATAGTTAATAGTCGAATTTCCACCTGACTTCATATGCGAAAATACTACGTATGTCAGACAGGTAGCGTAAGTAAGCATAAGGGAGGCAGCTGCTCACTTGATATTTCATTGTCCCTGGGGTCTCCTTGCCATTTGCGCAATATTTTTGCGTGATATTGGTGAAAGTTACCTTTCACCGCTACTCTCACAACACAATCAACTCTTACTACAATACATACAGACGCTATCCCATCCTATCATCACACTCATAAACATTCCACGCACAGCCAACTCGATATCTTACTAACTCTTACTACCTCCAGCTTGTTCCCCAAATGCAAATGGCTATTTCTATCAGCAGATATACAAAAAATCACCACGTTCTCTATTACTGATGAAGTATGAAACATATTTCGTCTCGTTCCATTACCATTACATCGTGCATTCTAAATTCTATGGAAAACAGATGTAAAGTTAATCACAGATTAACTACAAAGTTCATAATTTAAATTGGAAAAGAACCATATCCATGTACTCGTATTGTCTATGTATCCTCAGAGAGCATTAGTCGTTCAATTGAACTTTAATCGCTTTGTGGGTTGTAAGTGCTTAGTTTTTACTGCAACAAAGCAATTCTTACAAAAGACTAACGTTTTCCTTATACATTGCTCTTTGTCTAATTCGTTCTTTAAGCAACTTACTATTGTATTTATATCTACCCTAGTTTGAAAACTCTGTACAATAGATCACATTAATTCCATGTGCACATTTAGTGTTTTGTATTATTTCTTTCTTCTCTCTGTATTTACGTTGACGCTTATGTAAAGTGTGCGTATCGAGTCTAACAATAGCTTTGGATGCGTGTGTAGTTGTAATTTCAGCTTTGACAAATTTTCCCCTGAAGATTTGACTACACTGAATTGTAAATGGAAATGGGGTACATCTAAGTTTTATATGCATGTAACAGTATTATCATATGTGTTACATATTGCATAGTGCAACGATACAGTTCAATTTAGTATTGTCCGCATACGAGGGTTTTATTTATACAACTTCACATATATGTGCACACTAAAGTATAAATATAACGGAGTGTTATTTTATTCTATTGCAACGTATGAGACACGAATGAGTGACACGAAGACATCTTATTTCATTTCATTCATCCCCCATGCTCATTACACATGCATAAGTAAAGATTGCATGTTTGTATTGCATACATTTACTACCTACAGAGTTATAGGGTTGCTGTTCTGTACAGTGTGCTATATTGCATGTAATAACATCCACATTATGTGTTTATTCTCCTTTCACAACATTATTTTTATTTCTTTTTGAGGTACATATGCTACATAGGAAATGAAAAAGTAGTGTAGAGGAGGGGTGTGTGAGATAAATGCTTATTTACTTGTCTTGGTTTGTCTACTCTGTTCACAACCATATTACATATTCAAGGGCAGTGGAAATTACAAGTGTAAGTAGAATGTTGATTGATATTTGCCATCCCTAGAACATTCGACTCTGCTATGCACAAGCAAGACTTAATAATAGGTTTCTAGTTTTGTTTACGATTATAGCTTGTAGTTATTTCCCTATACAAAAGCAGTGAGCATTTAGATTTTGAATTTAATGAATGGATTTAGTGGACTGGGCGCAGTTTAAGCTCAGAAGTAAATTACAGATATTATTTGGCTATTACACAGGACCTTTAAGTTGTTTTACCAATGCGTAGCCTCTATTAAGGTTACACAGGTATATAAATGCAACTCTGTGTATGACTAGACTCTATAATAGGGAAAATCAATACGGGACAAAATGAGAGTCAGACTATAAGAGAGGCAGCAGACAAAACGCAAGGGAAGAGCAGTGACATTGTTTATGGAATTTGAGGTTTTGTCTGCAGACATGACTCTGTAGGACGTCCTCCCATTACAACTTGTAATATTCCGTGTTGTTTCCGTACACTGAGTTTCTTTATGATATATGACGTGCTATATTTTAGCAAGGTACTACTGAGTTGCTTTTCTGCTTAGCCCATTGTTAAAATGCTTTTGTAATCTCATATATCTGTATCACTAAATGAATTACACGCCTCACATGCACTACATGTGTAACGCATTTTTAGTTTCGTTCGATACCGTAAAGTTGAGTGGTTCATAGAAATCTCGAATTCACTCTACGTCCCTAACTTATTAGGTAAGTTTCATAGCGTACATATATTTAAGACTTTAGCAGAATCTCAAGAAGTCTAGCCAAGACGTTATTTAATGCTAGTCACATATAGCTAAATACTTGTGCACTGCATGGTCCTAGTAGACACTCTGGGACAAGCGTGGAATATGTAGTTTGGAATTAGTAGTAGGATGTTATATCGAACGGCAAATGCAGTTGGAAAGGAGACACACGACACTTTGTGTTGCAATCTGTTTTGTTCCACTCTGCTAAGTCCCGTCGTTTTGTTTTGAGAAATAAGATATATAAACGCTAAGTAAAGTGCAATGTTTGTAAATAGTAGGTACAGAGTCTATTTATATCGCATACACGTTCTCTAGTGCATCTCTATCCTCTTGATATCATTTGCTATTCCACATTGAAGAATGATATAGTGGGTTCATAAATCATTAAGTCTTGTCTTGTTGGATGCAATGCGGCCGCCACATTATTTCGCCTTGTCTCCTCTGATTTAGCGCTAGGCTAAAGGCTACAAACTATAATATAAGATTGCGTAGGTTCCATGTGCACTGAACACTTTATACCAGACAGTTATGATATTATTTAATTTGTGCCATATACAATTACACTCGTTTTGATATATTTTTTGTACCAGAATTTCAACACTATAGTATAAGACATATTTTAGAAATAATGTTATTGTATGTATGATAGTATGAGTTTTACATAACTGGCTGAGAGTAAAACTAAGAATCTGTTAATGGGGAAGAAATATTTGCATTTATAAGGATTAAATGAGTTGAATGAGTCAAGTGAAGAATGGAAATGTAAAGGAGATGAAAAGGGAAAGAAAGCACGGAGATTTATAAGGACTAGTCAGGAACTGAAATTAAAGTCGGGTAGCTAAGGACATAGCGACGCAGAAGACCAATGCAAAGTAGAAGCTCTGTGTAAAATGCAATAGTAGGTCTAGGTGGTTTGGCATGGCTCACTTCACTCCAGGCAGTTGGATTTGAATTTGCTTCCTTGAGCTTCCCTTTTCATTCTTGAACTTGGCCTGAGATTTATAAAGTAAGAGGAAGAGTCATTGAAGCAACTTGTCGTGCATATATGCATGCTCAGATGGGATGACGAGATTTGACGTTGCATTACACTGGGCTACGTTATTTAATAGGAGATTGTGTATTGTAGAGAAATACCTAGACAGGGAGATGTAAGATTTGCTATGCAACTGTGGGTACTTATGTATGACCAGATATAATAACATTTAATGCTTATAAATATATACAGGAAGGTAGGAAAACCAGTGCAATGTTAGTTATACTCGGAAGAACCTAGAGAAAGAGGGCTTTGCTTTGCATTTTGTGTAGTTCTGCTATTCTGTCTGCTTCTCCTCGGTTCTTTTGTCCTTCTCCTTTACATTTCTTGAATTCCGCTTAATTGCACATGAATTCAAATCTGGCTGGCAGAAGACCCTTGCCTCATGAATATTATGAATGTGTGCAGCCTGAGAATTTGTCGGGGCCTTTTCCTCCACTATTTTGCTTTGTCTATTTTTATACTAAATATTTTAGCTTTCACTCATAATCCTAAGCAATAGTGGAGATGGGGGAGAAATGAAATATTTTTAAATGGTACAACTATGTAGAGCACTGTCATCTACCTATATTACATTAAGAAAATTATTCATAGCCTACAGGATGAAAATATCGGAAATGACACGACAAAATCTCTACCTATATGAAATTATAAATGTTGCTTTACATTTGAAAGAGGAAGCGAGAGAGTTATGTCGGCCGCCTTTCTATAAGCAATTCCTGAATTTGTTCGTTTCATTGTGCTTTATTATGCGTCACAGTGGTCTCCTTTGTTGACAATAAGTAGGTCGTTGAACTGAATAGATTTTCTCCGGACAGAACGCATAAAGCTATAGAGGTATGTAAAGCAGAAAGCATTAAAAGATTTCCTCAGAGGTGAAAACTCTTCAGCTAAGCCCAACTACATAAGTACCTACAAGAAATAACTCTTTCCCTATCCCTTCAAGACTTGCTGCATTCTTACGGTTTACTGCTTTACATTTCCAAAAGAAAATTGAAGAATCTTATGAGATAGCCAGAGATTTTTAATTTTATAATATGTTTGAAAATGTACTTTTTAATAGGTATACCTAGTATGCATGAGAGTAGAATATAATATTATACAGGAATATGAATTCATATAGTAGACCAGAGTGCAGTTCATGGCCTTTTCGTCATAGCAAGTCGGGATAATTTACATAGGTCGATGGGACTTATAGGTAGATTCTCTGGGTCAAAATATAAACATAGGTAAGTCGGGCTGAGGAGAGAATCGCTGCAAGTGACATCATCTTGTATCGCAAAATGTTTTTGAAGAAATGCTTTATCCAATTGCTTTATTGCCACCAATAATTAAACAGGTCAACAACATTCGTAGAATATTTTATGTCACCAGCTTGTAGTGAAACTTCAACTGTCCTTTGGAATCGCTTTTATTCTGTAGCATGTTTATTTTGGACTTGGACTGCAAGAGATGTAGAATTGGCTAGTGGTATAGTAGTAGCTTTAATTGTCGGCTAGTATAAAAATGATTCTTGTGAGAAGGGAAGGATAAAATAAAACGGTAGTGGTCTATCAGTGTGTCCATTGGTTTTATTAGTTTGTAAGGGAAAGTGGGGAAGACGGAGTTTGTTGTGGATGTGAGAGAAGAGATAGTAGGTTACTAGTATTTCTTGTCTTGTTCTTTTGCGGCTGGTTATTCTCTTTAATGTGCCATCTAATTGTTTGTGTGGCTTAGTTTCGTCTTGGGTTAGCTGTCGTAGGTTTTTCTTTGGTGGCATGGTATCTTCTTATGGTGTGGTGAAAGGAGTTTAGTATGAGGAACGTAATCTACTCTGTGGGGAGTGTCTTTTGTCTAATATTAGTTCCCATTCCAGGTGGGCTTTCTCTCACTGAACCTAAGTGCTAGTCATTTTGACCTTTTATATATAGTGTGGGTGAGCTTTATCGAATTGTAATCAGAATTGGAACAGGTGCAAACAATTCCCTGTGGCTTTATGTCGTATAGGTGGCCACATTGATATATCCAGAACATCAGAATAATCAGACATTACCAATCTGACTCATAACTTTATATTGAGGTAGGTACATATGGCGCTATTTGGGTAATCGTTGGTTTATGTCAAAAACACCCAGCATTTCAGTTGGTCGCTATTACTACCTGCTGCAGTAATTTGATGGATGCTCACTACAACTTACAATAAACCTGCCTTCTTCCGGAAATTAATTTTTATTTCCACAACATTTATGATGACCTGTGCACATAGTTAACTTTCTCATAATCTGTAATGGCTATATCGCTTCATCATGCTTATTGCAGTATTGAATGTTATATAGTCATTATAACTCTATAGCAGTATTGTAGTGATATAATTGTAGGTAATTTTAATTGGCTAGTTTATTCAGTACCTATAAGCTTTAAATGTTGTAATTTGTAAGTTAATTATGTGATGTACGCAGGGATTTGTTTGGTAGAACGAATTGCACACACATATGTGGCATGATTTATGTACATAGTGTTTCGCAGAAATGAAATGATTGTGACTTATTATAATGGCAGGTTTCCATCCAAATGTGTCTGGGATGTCATTACTTTAGTTAATGAACAAATTACAAATGACCCGAAGGCTCAAGTTAAGCGAGAGCATTGATTAAAGAGAGAAAGTAAATAAATGAGCATTTCTCCAGCCTGGTGTCCAGACGCAGATTCAGTTAGGCGACTAACTTTAATTCGGTGTGAACAAGCAAACCGAGTTTCAGAGTAATTTCCAAAGTTATTGCATCCAATCTTGATGCCAATTCACCATATCTCTCTGCTAATAAACATGGTATATTTGTACTAGGATTTTCCACTTATACTTGGAATAAAATGATGCATTACATATAGTGGAACAGATATGGAGCATTGTATTGAGTGTAATAGCTGTGCAAAATGTGGTTTGTGATCTGATGCGAATCGGTGGATTTGATGTGACGGTATATACAGTTAGAGAGTTGTCAAATGAACGCTATGCGAGATGATGTAATTGAATATGAAGTCAGTAGAATATGAGTTTGACTTGATTTGTGTGTTTGTTGAACTCGGACAGATGGTCCAGTGTTCCGGAATCGACCACGAAATGTTCAAGCCGACTTGGGTTCAACGGTAACGCTCAGTTGTGACGTCGACGGGAATCCACCTCCGGAAATCGTTTGGTTCCACCAGGAAACTCGCACGGTAAGATGAAATGAAAATTAAAACTCTTTTTTGCCATTTTTATCCCTGGAAAAAGGAGCAAGTTTTTTGTAGCATACTTAATATTGTCGCGTGTATGAAAAGGAAAAAGAAACTGAGTGAGACGAGAGAGCGGAGGTTTGGCATAAGTTTAGCATGTAAATGACTGAGATTTCATTTTAGAGTAATAGGAAGTAAGTCGCTTTAGTGCCTTTAACTTCAACTTGGGTTGTACAAGTTAAGATGACAGAACTGTGAGGGAATCCCCTCGTGACTCCTTCCCAACCCCAATTGTTATGACAGTAAACATAAAAAAGGGGAAAGGAAAATAAATGAAATGAGGTTCATACTATTACACCCCATTATGATGTAGTCCCATTGATAGTGTATTAGATCATATTACATTTCAAGTGGGGGAGGACAGCCGGTTCTAAATTCCCCACCGAGACTAAAGCAAATCATCAGAGATGTACATACGTTTACCGTAGCAAATCAAAGCAAAGACGCGAGATTAGATTTGAAAAGGAGTTAGTGTGCACTGCACTCGAAAAATTGCAGTGTACTGTCAAAGCTTTGTAAACCAAGCGCAGTAGTGTAAAGGTCAATTTTTTCACATATGAGATGAGTTACAAGACATGTGCTTCCATATTTCTCCTCCTATCACTTCCCAATTCCAATGATATTATACGATCCTAGAGTTGACTTGTGATTGAGTCGATATGACAGATTTTTCCGAGGGAGAAAAAGATGGAAATATCAATATGTAGCAATAATATACAGACTGGGGAAATTCAAAGACAGTTTGCAATGCATGCCCATGCACTTATAAAAAGATTCCCTTTTCCCAGCAAAAGGGAATGTCGCTATTGATACTGTCATGCCTCCTCGTATCATTTCTTCGGTGAAATGACAAGAGGAGGCATGGTAGATCTAAGCCCACAAGGCATTTCTATACACTCCGAATTCTAAACCTGAATCTTATATATAGACACTCTGATGCAGTAGTCACCTACTGCTAATATAAGTAGGTACACTTGTTTCCTCAGTTTTTGTGAGGATTATTTGACTCGAGTTAACTCTACTGACAATCAGAGTCGGATATAAACTAGTATTGTTGGAAATAGAGCGGAAAGTGAATTCTGATTTTGAGCGATAGGAAATAAAACGAGGTGAAAGTGGAGAAGTGGCTGAAAAGATGCGATGTGTCATATCTGTCCTCCTTTCCCCCTTCTCTCCCTAACTTTTTCTATGTTTTTAGCCTAAAATGTACAATCCACTTATCAGGGATGAATTGAACATGATTTTTACGCATTTCTACTTTGTCACTTTATTATGTGGTATTATAGCTACCTCTGTTTAGTGATAGAAACTCGTGCTACATGTTCTGTGTAGGACTTTATCGTGATCAATATAAAATATATACTCAATATATAAATTGCAGGACTGTCTCACGTTTACTACTTAAATAGAACTTCTATTTACGGATGATATACCTATTCTTATTGTCAGCATTCTTCCCAGAATATTCTGGTGCATTCTAGTGCACTCATCCTCATTGTCACGTGTGGTATGACAAGTGGGAAGCATTATAAAGCTATATAGAATGACAAACTTTATATAGGTGTTTGCAGTTTGTTTTATTTGTATTTGTCCAGATATATGCCAGTATATCTGTGGTAAGTAGAAAGGGAAAGTTTATCCCTTTTGTTTATAGTGAGGACACGTGCCTTATGTCTCATAGAAAATTCTCAATATGTTTCCTGTCGGACTTTGAGGATGATGAAGTGGAGTAGCTTGACTTGTGCAACTTTACTTATCTTCCTGAAATTGCACTGCATAACGCGTGCTGTGTAGAAAAATGCCACTTTAATTGAGCTTATAATTCAATAATGTGTACTATGGTATAGTACTTCTCTGTACTACATACTCTGTACATTTTGAGTTAGGTTACTCCTAGCATATTAGTATTTTTATCACCACTGTCACCGGTAAGCGGTAAGGTATAATAATATCACTGGCATTGACAAAGGAGAATGCTAAATGTAACTTGCTTTTTTGTTTATAGAAAGGTAAATATAGATGAGAAGTGTTGGATAGGAATTGTAATGTGGTGATGACGACTATGACTCACCGTAGAATTCATTACCAAGTTCAATTGAGCCGTAACGGAATAATACTTGACTTTTGTAGAGAAAGTCAGAGGAGATTGAAATGATGAGAGTATGTACCGCAACACTTGAACATGTAGAAGGTACCGCACTTCACGGTACAAATACCCTTGAGTTCCTCGTGCAACTTTGAATAAGTCCTTGTTGAAATGAGGAATTCATTTACACAGAGCAAAAGTGCAACCAAACTATCAAATATCTGCACAGTACTTAAATACCTCTCTGTCCCTTTGAGCTAGGTCCTTCAGTTCATAGCTCTTTGCGTATGAATGTAACTCACACATAAATACGTCGGAGTTGTAAATTGTTACAAACTTACAAAGTGTGCAAAATTATGTAATGTAGTAATCATACTTCCTCCGTTTCGTCGAATGAAGCTGTTTAGCGCGTGTCATGCCTTGACGTGGCTTCTTCACCAACATTCTCTTTATTACAGTTTGAGTGACTGTACTTTGCTCTCGTCCTCTTGTTCCAGCCTGTAGCAACTTATGTGTTAATTAAATTCAGGATGTACATGGTAACTGTACTGCAGTAACTATAAGCTTAGCTCTTGTAGGGATCCAGCAATTTAGAAAGGTATCTTTTATGTAGTTAAACATAGTCTACTCTTTAGCATCTTGTAGCAGGCTTCTTCTCTTTTGATATTAAATCAGTGCAAACACAAATTGAGCCATGTACAAGTTAAACATAGCTATGCAGGTATCTATAAAACTACACTTCATGAATACTTTACCCATAGGTATTATATAGTTAAAGTTGTGCATCACAAAACTATATGAAATTAATTAGGAACCTAAGAATCCTACCCAAAAGAACGTAATATGCTATCATTGATGCAAAGCTTACTTTATTGACGTGTATTCTCTCCCTTTTTTCAACTATAAATGAAAGGAGGCTTATGGAAAAGTAAGTCCACGTGGAAAAAGTACCAACATAACAATATTAATTGAGTATAAGTTGCTACAAGCATATTTCTAATTCTCATCACCAAAGTTATATCAATGTAACAAAGAGTGAAAAATAATGAGTTAGTTAGGTTGTTTCCGCAATCACTGAAGCAAAAGATTTTTTGTATTTTAAATATACAAATACTGAAAGTGAAGATACACATTGCATGTACGTTTGAGTGAGATTATTCTGACAATGCGCAATGAAAGTACTATTTACTTTGTATGAACAAGAAAAGGGTGCAAAGACATGAATATAATAATGTCCCTTAATAAGCAAATAAAAAGTTGCAAACTAAAAGATTCTACCGTTTGTACCATTAAATGCTCTAGATAGACACAAGTGTATGCAAATAGTAAACATTCGTTGTACAGAATTATTAATAGTTTGTTGTCGATGTTTGCTAGAACACGCTAGTTCCAAGTACTAGAGTGTGAGTGTGAAGTGCAAAATGAGTCTCTAATGTCAATTAAATATTAACTAAACGTTTTTCTTTGGTGTTGTATCTCGTATCCCACTAAAGCGAACTCAACTTGAAGTAACCAAACAATTCATAAAGTGTTGGAGAAAATACGTTTTCTTTGCAAGTTTTGGATGTTAACGGTAGGAAATCCATAATTAGTGAGCAAGATGGTGCCCCTACCTAATTTTAAATGCATTCCGTGTACGTTATGGCATTACTAAAAGATAGTAAGGAAAAGACTTAATATTAATAAATAGACTGCGGACTAAATAGTGTAGTCTCTGCTTAGGAAGGTATGGATATTACAATGTACTACGTTTCTATTTCACTACACTACTGCAGCGAAAGTTATCTTGGCAGATCGTTTTGGAAGAAAGCATGCAAATACTAAAATTCGATTATTTAAAGGTCGATGCACCTCTTTAGCTTTCTTATAGCATCATAGCAAATCCGAATTTTACTCTTAACATAGAATGAGGTAGCAAAGAAAAATAAATTATAAAGATACAACGTACGGAACATGAGGTACATTTTAGAAAATGTGCATATTGACTTCCATGAAAACAGAGTAAATTTTTTTATGGATGAGTGTTCATGTTGTCTACCAGCAGCTATGAGAATTGATTTTCTTCAACACATACTTATTCCTACAGAAATATAATGGCCCTATAGCTAAGTATGTTACATTTCACAGAGATGTGTTAATATGAATTACTATGCTATTTCTACAGTTATACTATGAGCATAGAATTGATTTTCTTTCCAGTTTACACTTTTTTGTGTATGTTTATTGATATTGTGTCTACAAACATAGTTCGTTTAATTGCTCTTATGGATTCTAATAACCTAAAAGTTATACTAAATATAAATGAAGCTATGGACAGTAGTACAGTACAAGTCAATGGACATATAATGAAAGCTACTGAAGTACAAATGCATTGCATTTAATACACATCTAGTTGCTTGCCGTCATTTTCACCCTGTGATCCTGCAACGATGAGCTGTCTGTGAATTGAAATAAATATTCATGTAACCTATTTTATTTACTTCCGTAAAAGTCCATCTGCTGAATTTGTATCAGTTGTTGTAATTCTGTATACTAATAGGGTGCAGATTCACGCATTCTTTTTTGCTCTTGGTAGATTTTGTAGGAAAATAGCATATAGTTTGTAATTGTAGTAGTACTTGTTGAAAAAGCGTCCTCATCATACTTAATGTTCGTTCTGTTGGTACATATATCTAGAAATAATGATAAAATTCCTCTTTAGAATATTTTGCATTATAAATGATGAGAATACTTTGGCAAATGTCAGTCGTAAATGTAGTATCATATGAGTGAGTGCACATTGTATTTGATATCAGGATGGTCTGCATAATATTTTGATGGTGGTAGTCAAGTCGTAACGACTTAGTCATTTGTAATCTCATTTGAACGTAACTGTAGATATAGAAGGGTATAGATATAGTGCAGGGAGTATCTTGGCGTAAATAAATTGAATAAATTTATGAAATGGGGTCACTTGGTTTCGAATTTCATTTCCGAGTTTCATTTTTGCCCTGAGAGAAATGACATTGGGATTGGAGGAAGCATAGTTTGTTGTGAATAGTAGCAGTAGGTCACTATAGAATATTTGTACAAGTAGTAGTAGTTGTAGTCAATGTAAAAGACAACTGAGGGGAGACGGAGAGTGAAAAGAGCACATAGCTGTCAAAGGGACGTATATACAGAGGTGATATATATATTGTAGTAAATTGTTGTGACTTAATTAGCGAGCATTTTACATGGTGACTAGTTCAGCCAATGGAAGTTTACATTAGTGGGTGCCAGTTTGTGTAGTTTCCCGATTCATTCTCTACAAAAGAAGGACAGAAGGAATAGTTTCATCTTACGGTTCAGACTATCTGTATCAAAAATACCGAGTTCAGTGTGATACTACTATTATGCACGTAGATGTAATATGCATGGAACAACAATACAGGGGGATATTGAACAAAGTAATCCATTGCAATTCTACTGGTGTGTATAAAG